>JACEIK010000626.1:152268-178939 GCA_018107945.1 Datura stramonium
TTAAAATAAAACCTAAGTGTGCTATTTATACAAGTGAGAAATTTTTCCCGGAATAACTGGCAACGTGGCACGGAGTGTATCGCAGAGCATCAGCTCCGTGTCGCGGCCCTATCGCAGACCTTCACTGGAACTCAGCTTCCAAGTAATTGTCTTCAATGTGGAACGGAGTGTATTGCGGAGCCTCAGCTCCGTTCCACGGTGCCATCGTGCACCTCCACTGGAACTTAGGGTTCCGGATAATTATCCTCAATGTGGCACGGAGTGTATCGCGGAGCATCAGCTCCGTGCCACGGAGGTAACGCGCACCTCCACTGGAAATCAATATAAAAGTCACTTCTAGGCAGACTGCTTCCGTGATGGTAGCGTGACACGACCTCCATCGTGGAGCACCAAACTTGGCCCATTTCCTTGTCGACTTCCACTTCTTGCTTCCGTGTCCATTTCCACACTTCACCAACTTGTAGATTAGCTTCCAAATATTCCTTCTAGACTGCAAAACAACACTAATAATGTTGGTTAGTATAAATCCACATTTACATACAAATCTCATGAGAATGCACACATAAAAGTAGATAAACGAGTATAAATGAAGTATTAAAGTATCACTTGAGCATGCAATTATGCCCAAGATCAGCATACCCGAGAAGCAAAAGAAGTTGTTGATACATGTCTTGTTTGTTTCACTGCAGACCAATGAAGGAAGGAGAAGGAACGTGACTAGGATTTAGCCCATATATGTACATCATTGGACCTTCTCACGAAGCATATCATGGGCGTTGGTACCAAAAATGTTAATGTAGTGCAAACACAGGGACAAGAACTTGGGCCAGAGCATTCAAACTCTGAAAAGGAGGCAAAATTCTTGCACAACCAGGTGGCGGGTTTCCGAGCCAACACTCGATTCTTGAAAGGAAACTTGGCGCCAAGGTTCTGCAAACCATGGTCGAAACCAATTCAGAGATGGCTACAAAAGGAATGGCTACAGAGATAGAAGCCAAGGTCGTGAGCATGAGGGAGAATGGAAAAGGAATGACAGTCACCACAACGACCTTAAGGATTGTATATGCCACCTAATGCACGTGAGGGGGAGGCTGGACAGTCAAAGTTAAATAGCATGATGGCTGAGATGCTCAAGAAGGTTAGATCAACAAATGAGCAACTAAAAGACATCCGTGGAGATATATCTAGCATTGGTCAGAGTGTTAAGTCACATGCCACGGCATCAAGCAGATTGAACAGCAGTTGGGTCAATTGTCAGCATCCATAAACCCTAAAAAAAAGGGTACACTACCTAGCAACACAATCCAAAATCCGAAGAATGATGGTCACTATGATTACTTGGAGTGAAACGACCACGGTTGATCCCCCTCTACCGATTGTACTTAAGGTTCAAAGGAAGAAATAGAGAATAATTAATGATGAGGAGGAGGTTGCTGTGTAGGAGCATAAGAAGGATGCTGAGTTAACTGAGGCTCCAGTAGTTAAGATGGGGCCTGAAGATGAACAAGGAGAGAAACAAGGGGCCACACAGATTTATAAGGCTATCCCACAACCACTACCACCGTTCCTTTAATGAATTAAGAAGAAGGCGGAGAATGGTAGGTTTCAAAAATTTCTATCAATGCTAAATCAATTATCTGTAAACATTCCATTGGTTGAGGCATTAGTGTAGATGCCAGGATGCACCAAGTTTATGAAGGACCTTGTTACTAAGAAAAGGTCTGTGAGCTATTAGACTGTGGATAACGTGCATCATCGTAGAACTATAGCCTAACAGGTCCTTGCTCAAAAAAGAAGGATCCAGGTGCCTTCACCATCCCATGTACTATTGGTGATGTTGAGTTCGCGAGGGCACTCTGCGTCTTGAGAGAAAGCATCAATCTGATGCCATTAGTTGTGCTTAAGTAGATAGGCTTAGGAGCCCTCACATCGACTACTATGAGGCTACTGATGGTCGACCGAACTGTGAAAAAGCCTGCGGGGATCCTATTTGATGTGCTTGCCAAGGTGGACAGATTAATATTCCTAGCGGACTTCATGACCCTTGATTATGAGGTTGATTTTTAGGTCCCCTTCATTTTTGGGCGACCATTCTTTGCCACTGAGAGGGCTTTAGTAGATGTGGAAGCTGGCCAGCTAAAATTCAAACATAATAAAGAGGAGGTCACCTTCAATGTATGTCAATTAATGAATCAACCAAAGGAATATAGAGTGGTCTTAGCAATCGAGGATGAGTTTGAGTTTCTTGACGAAGTCCAAGTAGTCAAGAGACTTGAATCGTGCCGCGATGTTAAATGAGGTGATTCTTGGGAGGTAACCCATGAGGTGGTTTGGTGAATTCAGAGTAATGGAACCACCTACGTCATGCCGTGATGTTAAATCAAGCAATTCATTGGAGGAAACCCAAGTTTATTGACTTATGTGTGCTCAGTGTGTAGGTGAAACAAAAACAGGTGGCAGAAAAATTGCAGAATAGACTATTGCTACGAGTCTCTGTATGACTCATAAGAGGATTGTACAGGCCATAGTATGAGTCGTACTGAGAAGTACAGATGTATCTTAGTGCATAAGTTCAGGGTACGGTTGGTCCTATGTCTCGTAACTTCATTGTATGGGTCGTAGTACAAAGTGTATTTATGAATTGTGCGAAGCATGAGCCTCCAATGAAGTCATGGTACGAGTCTTACCTTCATGGTTTGACTTGTATGATGTGTTCATAAGTCCACAGGTATGTTTTCTTAACAAATCTACCACGAGTCTTAGGGATGAGTCATAGGACCTTCCTACGACTCGTGGTATGAGCCATGACGGGCCAATTCACTTAAAATAACTCGAATCGAGCCAAATTTTTTTAAATATTCCCTAAAAGCTATTTAAACATCAAAATCGACACACCCGTCTCCCACACATTAAAAACCTGAAAAGCACAAAGACACCAACGACTTCCTCACACTTGTAACTCAAGATCACAATCGATTGAGAAAACTATGTGCTCGATTAACACTGCTCAAATCAAGTCCCAACCCTAGTCACTGGTTCGCAGTATATGTTGAGTCAGGTCTACAAAAAACTTTCAAATAAGTGGTTATGCTTTGAGTTGCGTAAAAAGAGCTACGTGCTTATGTGAACTTGTGCAACCACTGTGAGTCCTCAAAATGCATGAAAAATAGATAAGGACAATTACCAGTGATGTGCAAATTAAATGAGTTACTAGGTAGGATTCGAATATGATAAAAATTGAATGTGAACTGCCATAAATTGAATTATGGGTTTTGAATAAAAAGGGGAGTAGTGGGTAGTGGTAAATTATGAAAAATGCATTCCTGGACCTAGGGAATTCTGAGTACCCAACATAAATTTATACCACTTACAAAACTAACATGAACAAATGCAAGGACACGCTTCAAAAGCCTTCATACGAGTTGTTTTTTCACACTACGACTCGTAGGATGGCTCGTTGGGACTATCCCAAGCCTAATGTGTAAAAAGTAAGAGGTCCAAAACATTGTATGGCCTGTAGTATCCTGCTACAAGTCATAACTGGTAATCATACCAGGAGTCTGAAAAGGGTTAAGTCCCAAAGTTACAGTATGATCCCTCTTATGGCTCATAAAATCCTCTAAAGGGTCTTAACATGAGTTGTAAAAAATACAGAATATGGGTTTTCAAGGTGCATCCTCATACGACTCATGGTATAGATCATACCTTCATGGTATGAGTCATAGCTCATGTCGTGATGTTGATCTGAGACATTATGAGTCTCAGCATGGATCGTACCTTGTAGTCATAGACCCGTGAAAAATTATAGAGGAATTTTTCTTACTTTCTTTTTCTTAAATTTGGAATTCTAACCCATTTTATCCATAGGTACAATGACTCAAAAGTGGAAGGCATCAAAAGCAACTGCTTGATAGATGAAGCCTCCGAAACTTAATATGTTGGCAAAACACCTGGTGATTCGTTAGAGCAATACAAGGTTTATATATCTGACACTGACGGAACCCAACCACTAGGGCAAAAGATAAAGCCCAAGCTGAGGCGGCAGCTGCAACATCTGCTAGTGCTCCCCAGTCTGAGGAGGGAGCTGAGGAAAGAGTCCAAGAGTCCGGTAGTGGCTCTAATGATGATGAGGGGTCTAAGAAGGCCCAATCTAGCGATGGAGATAGTGAGTCCGAAATTGAGGAGGAGGCAACCAGTGTTGAGCAAGAGAACACTCTGCCTAGGGAGAACCGTACCATTAAGTGGAGAGTACTAGGTGAATAGGAGATCTATGAATAGGCTCTCACCCTCACCGTGAGGAATAAACCCAAGCAGAGTATTAAAGAAGAGCCGTGGATCCTCACCAATGCACTGAATGAGGTGAAGGAGATGAAACACATATTAAGCTACAATGGATTCGATTGGATGGACAAAACCACAGATTGATACACTTTAGAGATCGTCCGTGAGTTCTATGCCAATTATTTGGTTGCCATGGAGAAGAAAGAGAAGGAAGACCAAAAGTTAAAAGATCAGCCCGAGTTGGAGAGCTTCATGGTACAAGGCCGCGCTACTGACATATCCGATTGCACTATCACTCAGGTTTTATATGGGCCCCAGTTCATACCATCACACACAACACCAAAGTATGAATATCTGGTGGACGCCATGAAAAAGATCAAGCAGTTAGGCATTGATGAGAGGAGGAGACAGATTTAGTGGCAGTCTGTGGTTATTGCTGAGGATAAGGAGGAAGCAAAATGGGTTACTAGCAGAAAGCAGGTCACAAAGAATTCATTAAAACGTCACAGCCAAAGCCTGCTGGAAGTTAGTTTGCCACCGGTTGGCCCTGAGCGTGAATGATAATACCCTCAATATAGATAGAGAAAAATTGGTGGTGTGTATCATGTCCAAATACACCATCAACATCTCGAGGGTCATTGCGGAGGAGATCCAGGATCCGGCTAAGGGATTTAGCCGTACCATCCAATTCCTGAGTATCGTAATTAGACTTTATATGGAAGTAGGTATCAAGGTATGTTGTTTGAGGAGCGGTTGATTGAATGACAACGAACACCAGATATTGGATAAATCCAAGATGAAATAAACCTGGTAAGTTGAGAAAGATATTCTACCGCAGTACCACAATAGTTGGGGACTAGTAGGTGAATGCCCCCACCTCACAGGAGCAGCACAAGACACTAGCTATAGACGTCGTTCATTTAGAGGATGCTCCCTGCACCTCTTTGTTATATCCCGGAAGCCCAAAGATAAGACCCAAGAGTTGAAATGGAGAAAAGTGTAAAAAACTAGGACCAGGAACAGAACAAGTCGTGAGATGACTTGTTAATATAGCCCACAAGTCATGATGTGACTCGTGTGGAGGCCAGTGAGGAGTTTGGAAAATTTGGGAAAAAGAATTCCCATGGACATGACCACAACTCGTGGTCAGACCCCATGTGTTGTTAGGTCCAACGTGGGGTGAGTGAAAAGTATAAGAGAAGAGTGGAGGCAGTATACATAAAAGGTGGTGACCATGGGTCGTGGTCACTAGTAACGACTCATGAGGTCGCCCGTTAATAGCCCAGGAGTCCTATAGAGTAGTGAACCTCACGAGCTAAGCCATGAGTGATGACCTATGACCAAGAGTCATTAGATCCCTCGTTGGGACCACCTAACTGTTATTTTCTGCAAATTTAGTAATGGCTTTTCCATAATTCCTATTTTCTTAAGGCCTAAACTACGTCATTTATGAATAGTGACTTTTAAAGGGGTTAAATTCATTATAGGCCTCATTCATTCATGCATGTGAGGTAGAAGACTTGAGAGGGTGATCAAGCTTAGCATTAATCAATTTCCTTTCAATTTTCTATCAGGCATCCAAAGAAGTGTTAGAAGCAGCTACCAACATGTTTGTAGGGTTATGAATGGGTGATTCCCTTCACACCCATGCCCAATCCCTCTCTAAAGTAATAAATTTCTATGTCTAATCTATGGGGTTCCAACCCAAATGCATGAATCATCTATTTCTATATATGGATATGACTCGATTATGATTCTACTATTGAATTATGATGTATGGGCAAATTTTATAATGTTTTCAGTTTAGAATCATGATTCTAGTTTTATAAATTAAAATCCCTTAGATGAAATGTTATTGAAAGATGAGATTTGGTGATGAGTATATGATGATGATGAGATATTATGATGAAAAGAATTTTTTGAAGCTACCCACGTTTACAATTATGTTTTCGATAAGAATCGAGTATTTCTACGTATAATGATGCTTTGGGAAATGCCCACACGTTAAGTATGAATGATGATTTCCTGAATTAAGCTTACCACATGATTTTGGAGCGAAGACTCCTAATTATATTTTTAGCTTGTGGTATGTTTTGAGTTAACATTTTCCTATGTATAACTTACCACATGATTTTCAAGCGAAGGCTCCCAATTATGTTTTTATCTTGTCGTATGTTGAGCTAAAGAATCTCATATGCATGTTTTTCATAATTGAGATGTATTTGATCATTGAGCTTCTTCAATAGACCACTTTGAGCTTCTTTATAAAATGACGTAGAGAACATTCATTTTTTGGTAGTAATGTCTAGCACCGATTAGGCTAAGGGCCGATCACCCTATGCCTCAGAATTATGTGCCAACATAGGTTTACACTATTATATATTACCTCGAGCCCTCACTCACGAGATTTCCCTGCCCAAATGGATCTTCAACTTGATATCGATATCATGGTATCGTCCCTAGCCCTGGCAAGGCTTTGGACGGCTCTACCCACTTGAGTGTGATAGTTGGGACCACAAAAGCTCTATCGTGGTATGTCGGTTAAAAGATGAGCGTCCCATTGTTCCTCATGATTTCAGATATGCATATTTCATTACTCATGAGATTTATATATATNTGTATGTATGTATGTATATATGTATATTCATTTTGTAAGGCAGGTTTGACTCAATGTTCATCTTTACTCATAAATGTCAGAATTCAGCTTTAAGTCAATCGATTTAGTATTATGTTATGAAGTTAGGTCATGTTATGTTATGAAGAGATCATGAATTCATAAAGAATGCATGTAAGTCCTACTCTCATATTCTTAATGTTTATGTTTACATTATGCGATGTTTTTAAATGATTTTACGTACTTAAGCGGTTTTACTTACCCTGCGTACTTCGTACATTCCATGTATAAAACGCATATTCTATGCTGTATCATTTCATGATGTAGGATCCGGCTCTCAGTTTCAGTCCCACTCGTAGTCAGCTTATCAGAGTTAGCATTCTTATTGTGGGTGAGTCCTTATTTCTGAGGACTAGGCTATTCAGTATTCCTTTATGTATTTTAGTTTTAGTTTTGTTGAGTTAGTTGGGGTCTTGTACCATCAAGTCGTCATGTTTAGAGTCTTTTCAGACATATGTATGTATTCAACTTCGGATTTCGTATTCTGATGTTATATTCAAGTTAGAATTCCGCTGTGAGTATCTTATTGATTATTCAATTTCTTGATTTAGATTAGATGTACGCTTATGCCATGGGTCGACTTGGGGTCTCTCGGGGCTCCTTTTCCTGTGTTACGAACCGGGCCCCCATTCGGATCGTGACAAACTTTGTATCAAAGAAATAGGTTTGAAGTGTCCTAGGGTGTCTGAAAGTCGCGTTAAGTAGAGTATTTTTCATTGGTGTGAAGCGCGCCACACTTATAACAAAGAGGCTACGAGACGTTTAGGAAATATTCCCTTCTTTCATGATCTATATCATGCGATGAAAAGTCTCTCTATCCTTCTAATTCATGTTATTCACGACTGCAGAATCGTGGCTCCTCGAAGATTGAAGGGTAGGAGAAATGTGAATGGTGAAGGCCATGAGGATGGCAATGGTAATGAGTATGAGCAATCCCTACCAGTTCAGGAGCCCCAAGCACTGGAGCCAGTTGCTCATGCTGAGTTCTGGGATGCTATTCAGATTCTTGTGCAGGCCTTGGCCGCTCAGGTCAATCAGCAGACTGTTGTTCATGTTTTGCGAAATGGTAATGCATCGCGGCTCGATTCAGAGACTTCTTGAGAATGAACCCACCGGATTTCTTATGTCCAAGGTAGATAAGGACCCACGTGAGTTCATAAATGAGATTTCCAAGATCACCCAAGTCATGAGGGTGAATGGGGTTGAGTGAGCGGAGTTGGCCTCTTACTAGTTGAAAGGGGTCGCGCATATTTGGTTTCTCCAATGGAAGGATAGCAGGGTTGCCAGAGCTGGTCCTTTCACTTGGGATGAGTTTCATGTTGCATTCTTTGATCAGTTCTTTCCTCATGTGAAGAGGGAGCTGAGTTTGTAATTCTGTAGCAAGGGAGCAAGATGCTACACGAGTATGCTCTCGAGTTCACTCTCCTATCAAAGTACGTCCCAGAGTTAGTTGCTAATTAGAGGGCGCGAGTAGATTCGTTCATGGAGTAGCGGGCTATTTGGTCAAGGATTGAAAGACCGCTATTCTTTATCAAGATATGGATTTTCCTTGTATAATTTTGCATTCCTAAAAGATGGAGGTGGCATATCGGCGAGAGAGGGAGGCCATGAGGTCAAGGACCAATGACCACAGATTCTCACAACCGAGGTCAGGTGGTGGGCACTGACAGCTGACCCACCAGAGATCATGCGATCCCGCATTTTCAGCATTGAGTGTGCCATCCAGACCTATACATGCTCAGAGAGAGAGAGCATCAGGCTCGAGGGGTCAGAGCAGCAGACCCACAGATTCTAGCATCCCATCTTGTCGCAAATATGGTTGGGGGCACACAGGCCAGTTCTTGGAAGGTTTTGGTGCTTGTTTCGGGTGTGGAAAGCCCAGAAACATGCTTAGAGATTTCCCAGCAGCGAGAAAGGATCAGGTTGGGCGCCGAGGCCCAGCTTCTAGTTCAGCAGCCACTCCCACATGCTCAACTCATCTGGGGGCATCTACTAGCACGGATGACAGTCATCACCAGAATAGATTCTATGCCTTAGTATCCCGTCAGGAGAAGGAGGTCTTCCTAGTAGTCCCAAAGTCTTATCAGAACCCTTCTCAGTTTCTACTTTAGTAGGTGACTCAGTTATAGCTAGACGGGTGTATAAAGGTTTCCCAGTCTCAGTCCTTCAGAAGGTCACCTCAGCAGATTTGATAGAGTTAGCCATGAACAATTTTGATGTGATTCTCGGCATGTATTGACTATTTTCATGTTATGCTTTAGTTAATTATAAAACCCGGGCAATAGAGTTTATATTTCCTAGTGAGCCAGTCTTAGAATGCAAGGGTAGTTTAGATGTGCCTGGAGGCCAGTTCATTTCCTACCTTAAGGCCAGAAAGATGATTTCTAAGGGGTGTGTGTACCATCTAGTTAGAGTTAAGGATGTTAAGTCTGAGACCCCGACTATCTAGTCAGTTCTCATAGTACATGAGTATCCAAGAGTATTTCTAGATGATTTGCCAGGTGTTCCTCCCGAGAGGGAAATCGACTTTGGAATTGACCTTCTTCCCGACAAACAACCTATATCTATTCCTCCCAGTGGGATGGCTCTAGCCGAGCTAAAAGAGTTGAAAAATTAGTTGAAGGACTTGTTAGATAAGTGTTTCATTGTACGAGCAAATCCCCATGGGGTGCACCCGTCTTATATGTCCGAAAGACGGATGGTTCCCTTCGAATATGCATTGACCATCGATAATTAAATGAAGTCATTGTCAAAAGCAGGTATCCTCTACCTAGGATTAATGATTTGTTTGACAAGATTCAGGGTGCCAAGTGTTTCTCAAAGATAGATCTTAGATCCGGGTACAATCAGCTTAGGGTTCGGGAAAGTGACATCTCGAAGACAGACTTCAAGACACGGTATGGTCATTATGAGTTTGTAGTTATGTCTTTTGGACTAACGAATCCCTACAACTTTTATGGATTTGATGAACACGGTGTTCAAGCCATACCTGTACATGTTCGTGATTGTTTTAATTGATGACATCTTGATATACTCTCAGAGCAAGGAGAAGTGTGCCGCTCATTTTAGAGTAGTGCTTCAAACCCTCAAGGATCGTAAATTATATGCCAAATTCAGCAAGTGTTATTTTTTGTTAAACTCCGTAGCATTTTTGGGCCATGTGGTATCGAGTGAGGGCATAAATGTGGATTCTCATAAAATAGAAGTGGTGAAGAATTGGCCTAGGCTGGTGAATGCTTCAGATATTCGGAGTTTCTTAGTATTAGCTGGCTACTATAGGAGATTTGTTGAGGGTTTCTCATATATTGTAGCACCTTTGAAGAAATTGACTTAGAAGAAGGTGAAGTTCCAATGGTTGGAGGCTTGTGAGAAGAGCTTCCAAGAGTTGAAGGATCGACTTACTTCAGCACTGGTGTTGACCTTACCGGGAGGGTACCGATGAATTCGTGGTGTATTGCGATGCCTAAAGGATTCAACTTGGGTGTGTTTTGATGCATTGATAGAATATGCCGCTAGATAGTTGAAAGTCTATGAGAAGAATTAACTTACCCATGATCTTGAATTGGCTTCGGTGGTGTTCGTTCTTATTGAAGATATGGCAAGATTTCTTATATGGGATCCACGTGGATGTTTTTACGGACCATAAGAGCTTACAGTGTGTGTTCACGCATAAAGATCTCAATCTTCGACAAAGGAGGTGGTTGGAACTACTCATGGACTATGATTTGAGTGTCCTTTACCATTCGGGTAAGTCTAATGTGGTAGCGGACGCACTTATAGACTCTCTATGGAGAGTGTGTCCTATGTGAATGAGGGGAAGAGGGAGCTCGTGAAAGATGTGCATCAACTTGCAATGTTGAGAGTTAGGTTAGTCGACTCGACTGATGGCGGTGTTGTTGTGCATAACGAGTCAGAATCATCCTTGGTGACTGATGTGAAAGCTAGAGAATATGAGGACTCGATTTTTGTGAAGTTGAAGGAAGTTGTTCAAATTTAGAAGATGGAGGTCTTCTCCCAAGGGGGAGATGGTGTGCTTCGGTACCAGGGTCACTTATGTGTTCCAACGTGGGCGACTTGAGGAGCCAGATATTGTATGAGGCTCATGGATCCAGGTATTCTATCCATCCCTGTGCCACCAAAATGTACCGTGACTTACGGGAAATCTATTTGTCGAATGGCATGAAGAAGGTTATTACGGAATTCGTAGCCAAGTGTCAAAACTACCAGCAAGTAGCTGTTGAGAATCAGGGGCCGGGAGGTGTACTTCAGGATATCAGCATTCCCACTTGGATGTGGGAAGAAATTAAGATGGATTTCATCACAGGTCTACCTCGTATTCATCGACAATATGATTCCATTTGGGTTGTGGTAGACAGATTGACCAAGGCTGCACATTTTCTACCAGTTAAAAACACGAATTCGGCAGAGGATTATGCCAAACTATATATCTGGTAGTTGGTACGATTTCATGGAGTATCCTTATCCATCATTTCAGATCGAGGAACTCAATTCACCTCTCATTTTTGGAAATCGTTTCAAAGAGGATTGGGTACATAGATTAAGCTCAGCACAACATTTCACCCACAAATGGATGGTCAAGAGAAGCGGACAATCCAGACCCTCAAGGAAATGTTGAGAGAATGCGTAATTTACTTTAGAGATAGTTGGGATGAGCATTTTCCACTTATCGAGTTTTTCTACAATAACAGCTATCACTCTAGTATATATATGGCAGTATTCAAGGGTTTTTATAGGTGGCGATATAGATCTCCCATCGGATGGTTTGAGGTTGGTGAGGCGGCAATGATAGGGCAGGATTCGATTCATGAAGCAATGGAGAATGTTCAGCTGATAAGAGACAAATTGAAAACTGCCCGGAGTCGCCAAAAGTCTTATGCGGATGTTGGAAGAAGAGAGTCAGAACTTGAAGTCGATGATTGTGAATTTCTTAGGATGTCTCCCCTGAAGGGAGTGATGCGGTTTGGGAAGAAAGGGAAACTTAGTCCCCACTATGTCAGCCCGTATCGGATAGTGAGACATGTTGGCAAGTAGGCTTATGAGTTGGAGTTGCCTTCAGAATTAGCTTCTATGCATCCTGTGTTTCATGTATCGGTTTTGAAGAAGTATTTAGGTGATCCAGTTCTAGTTGTCCCAGTGGACAGTGTTGGTGTAAGAGACATGTTCGAAGGCTAAGGAACAATGAAGTAGCTTTAGTTAAAGTGTTATGGAGCAATCAGCATGTTGAAGGAGCTACATGGGAAGCCGAAGAGGATATGGCTAGATACCTGCATTTATTCTCGACCGATCCAATTTTAGCTTGAGGTATCAGTTTTGCACTCAGAATTTATATAATTTTCATGTTCAGTTTATGTTCGCAAGTTTCTTTTTTGTATGTTAATATATGTATGATTTGTAAATTCAGTTCAGTTATGTGATTCGAATCGGAGGTAGTCATTCCATCAGTTTTAAATTTAAATAATCAGTGTTTCAATATGATAATTGCATTTTCTCTACTTTTTTGTGTGTTTTCTAGCATTCGAGGATGAATGTTCCCAAGGGGGAGATATTATTATACCCCAGAAGCCCAAAGATCAGACCCGGGAGTTGAAATGGAGAAAAGTGTAAAATAAATGGCACCAGGCATAGAACGTGTCTGAGATGACTCGTTGGTACAGCCCGCGGGTCGTGATGTGACTCGTGGAGAGGCTAGTGAGGAGTTTGGAAAATTTAGGAAAAAGGATTCCCACGGACATGACCACGACTAGTGGTCATACCCCACGAGTGGTTAGGTCAGTCGTGGGTCGAGTGATAAGTAGAAGAGAAGAGTGGAGGCAGTATACATAAAAGGTGGTGACCACGGGTCGTGGTCACTAGTAACGACTCATGAGGTTGACTGTTAAGAGCCTAGGAGACCTATCGAGTCGTGGTCACCACGAGTGGTTAGGTCCCTCGTTGGGATAACCTGACCTGTTATTTTCTATGAATTTAGTAAGGGCTTTTCTGTAATTCCTAAGTTCCTAAGGCTTAAACTACGTCGTTTGGAGTTATTAATAGTGACTTTTAAAGGGGTTAAGTTCATTCTAGGCCTCATTCGTTCATGCATGCAAGCTAGAAGACTTGAGAAGGTGATCAAGCTTACCATTCATCAATTTCTTTTCAATTTCCTATTGGGCATCTAAAGAAGTGTTAGAATAAGCTACCTACAGGTATGTAGGGTTATGAATGGGTGATTCCCTTCACACCCTTGCCCAATCCCTCTCTAAGGTAAGAAATTCCTATGTCTAATCTATGGGTTTTTAACCCAAATGCATGAATCCTCTATTTCTACACATGGGTGTAATTCAATTATGATTCTACTATTGAATTATGAAGTATGAGAAAATTTTATAATGTTTTCAATTTAAAATCATGATTCTAGCTTTATGAATTAAAAGCCAATAGATGAAATGTTCATGAAAGATTAGATTTGGTGATGAGTATATGATGATGATGAGATATTATGATGAAAAGCATGTTTTGAATCTACCCATGTTTTCAATTATGTTTTCGATAAGAATGGAGTATGTCTAAGTATAATAAAGCTTCGGGCAATTCCCACATGTTAAGTACGAATGATGATTTCCCAAATTAAGCTTACCACATGTTCTTGGAGCGAAGACTTCCAATTATATTTTCAGCTTGTAGTATGTTTTGAGTTAAAGTTTTCCTATGTATAGTTTACCACATGGTTTTGGAGTGAAGGCACCCCAATTATGTTTTCAACTTGTGGTATGTTTTGAGCTAAAGCTTCTCATATGCATGATTTCATAATTGAGATGTATTTGATCATTGAGCTTCTTCAATAGACGATGTTGAGCTTCTTTATAAAACGACATAGAGAACATTCATGTTTTGGTAGTAATGTCTAACACCGAGTAGGCTAAGGGCCGATCACCCTATGCCTCAAAACTACATGCCAACATAGGTTTACACTAAACCCATATATTACCTCGAGCCCTTCCTCGTGACCTTCCCCTGCCGTATGGGCTTTCAACTATATCAATATCATGGTATCGTCCCTAGCACTGTAAGGCTTTGGGCGACTCTACCCACTTGAGTGTTATAGTTAGGACCACAAAAGCTCTATCATTGGTATGTCGGTTAAAAGATGAGTCTCCATTATTCTTCATGATTTCAGATATGCATATTTCATTACTCATGAGATTTATATATATATATATATATATATATATATATATATATATATACATATATATATATATACACACACATATACATATGCATGTTGTAAGGCAGGTTTGACTCAATGTTCAACTTTACTTGTAAATGTCATAATTCTGCTTTGAGTCAATCGATTCATTATGACGTTATGAAGTCAGGACATGTTAAGTTACAAAGAGATCATGAACTTAGAAAGAATGCATGCGAGCCCTACACTCGGATTCTTAATGTTTATGTCTACATTATGCATTTTTTTGAATAAGTTTACGCACTTAAGCAGTTTTACTTACCCTGCATACTCGGTAAATTCCACGTACTAACCACATACTCTATGTTGTACCATTTCATGATAGAGAACCCGACTCTTAGGTTCTGCCCCGCTGGTAGTCAGCTTATCAGAGTTAGCATTCTTATTGTGGGTGAGTTCTCATTTCCCGAGGGCTAGATTATTCAACTTCCCTTTGTGTATTTTAGTTTCAGTTTTGTTGAGTCAGTTGGGGTCTTGTCCCATCAACTCATCATGTTTATAGGATTTTTATACATATGTATGTATTCAACTTTAGATTTTGTATTTTGGTGTTATGATCAAGTTAGACTTCCGCTATGAGTATCTTATTGATTATTCAATTTCTTGATTGAGATTAGATGTATAATTATGCCATGGGTCGACTTGGGGTCTCTCGGGGCTCCTTGTACTATTTTACAAACTGGACCCTTGTTCGGGTCCTGGCACTCTACCATACAATCTATGGGTCTTCCAAGCCAGACTCCAGCTGGATACATGCTAGTGCCTTAGGAATTTCTCCAAAAGATGGCCAAGAGACTGACCGTAGCTGAGAAAAATGTACTGTCTATGATGAAGAATGTGAATCCTTGGGTGAAGGATGAGATTGAGGCAGGTACACGGGTCCTACACGATAGACAAGATAGGTTTGAAAGTCTCTTCAATGAACGCATGCCTGAGCAGACTGACACTAACAGCTTCTTTTTAGCCAAGTGGCCGAGCGGTCATCTCTACAGCCGACAATTCTAATAGCCCCTACTCTTTCTAAGCTCCATATGGAGATAGATGAGGAGCTTGATTTGGCAGCGTATTGGTAACCTAAAGAAGTTGATGGAGGAAAAGGGAAAAAGAGGTTCTCACAGGATATTGGAGACGAGACCCTAAAGATGAAGAAAAAGAAAGAAAATAAAGAGCACAAGCGGGAAAGATTAGAGAGCCAACAGACATACGATGAGCATAGGTTGGAGCCACTTGAGAGATCGAGAGGAGTGGGTAGCTCTACCAGTGCCCACGCTGTCTTGTGGGTGGAATGGACCCTTCCGACGAGCCACATTTAGCCCCAGTGATTGTAGAGGTCATAGAAGTGATCGCTACTACTGAGGGGGTGACCATTCCACCTATTGATACACCATTGAGTGCACCGTCCACCACCAGTGCCACCACTGCAATGGAGTTACCACCTTCGCAGGATGACAGGACCACTTAGTGCACCACAAGTATGTTCCCTTCCTTCTATTTTAAATTTCATGCTTCGGGGATGAAGCATGCTTTTCAAAAGGGAAGGGGGTATACTTGTATTTTTTTGGGGATTTTTGGATTCGTTTAAGGGTTTTTCTTGCTGTGTTTCTTTTCCCTTGGGCATGTTATCTAGAAGAACTGACATGTTTAGGATGTTTTTATTTAATTAGAAAGCATCATAGGATTACTCAGCCAATAAATTGTACTAGTTTTGACTTTTGAAAAAATAATGACCCTATTTAAAATTTGTTTTGATGGTTAGCTATGTACTTGTTGATTGCAAAACATTATTTCTGTGGATCCTTTTTTGTCATTTAGTGTATTAGCATGAGTAGTTTATAGTTATCCATGTATAGACCGGATAGGTAGAATGAATGCAAAGCATGTAGCATGAGTGAGTGAGATTTATACCTAGTTTAATACTGCGTAGAGGATCTAGAACTTTCTCGGTTGGTCTTTACATAGGTTTTAGGATGGTTGGTTAGGAAAGGATCATTGCTCCTTTTTGTTTAGCCATTTTAGCTTAAATTACCCTACCAGAATAATATAATTCCCTTGATCCGTATTTTGAGCCGTAAATGAACCATTTTTCTTTGATTAACCGATTAACCTTACCCATTTTTTATAATTAACCTGTTTTGGACCTAGTCCCTCCTTGGATATTGTGAACCTCAACCTAGGAAAAATACCTAAGTTCAGGGTGTCTAGAGTAGGGGTTCATAGATCATGGGGAGGTGAAAAAGGAAAAGAAAATAAAAAAAGGTTTAAAATGAGATGTGTTGTGGCACAAAATAAGAGAGAGAGAGAGAGAGCTGAAAAAGAAAAAATTGAAAAGAAGATACAAAAGGAGAAAAATGAATGAAAAGTTCAAAACACACCACACCTATAAAATTGCATAAAAAATGGAGAAAAAGGAGGAAAACGTTGAAAAAGCAAAAAGGGTGAAATAAGTGAAAAGTGTAGCCACATGTATGCAGTTCCAAGGAGGGTTTAGTCATTAAAAAGTCCATATTTATCATACCCACAGTTAAAGCCTACATTACAAGCTGAAATCAAGTCTTATAGTGATCCTAGATCGACCATCCGAAGAGCCGAAGTAGAGAAAATAAGGGCAAGTCTGTGGTATATGATGTGCAGTATTTGGAACTTCCTTGTGAGAGTTAGAGTCTTACTTGTGCAGTACCATGTTTCATATTTTTATATATATGTGAGTGGGGGACTTCATTTTTTATGAGGGTACATGGTTTATGTTTTATTCTTCCATTTGTCCGTGTGAAAACAATTAGTGATTACTTGACTATCTGCATATAAATAGATGACATATCTTGATCCCTTTTTATCATTGTTTATGGCAACTTGATGTGCATATGCTGATTTGGATTACCGAGTAAAGGGTCAAAAGCAATTTGAGTTTACAGTGAAAATTTTGATTGGTGTTGGATGTAGTGTCCTAGGTTTATTTTCTAGTTAAGAGTCTTTTTTAGTTTTTGTTTTCTTTGCCTGAGGACATGAAAAAGTCTTAACTTGAGGGTGTTGATGTGTTGTGAGTTTACAACACTTTCAACGCATAAAATTGAGAAAATAGCATGGACTTAGGTATGTTTATACGGATATGAGGTGTTTTTCCTTTATTTTCAAGGAAAATAGGCGTTGGAGCAAAAATGTGCAGAAGATGCAAAAAAGTACAGAAAATCAGCTAAGTATTAATCTCAGTACGAGCCGTACTGAGATTGTATGAGCTGTACTGAGACTCATGGAAAAGCTCAGAAGGCTGGAACAATGCAAAGGCAAAGTACGACTCTCAGTGCGAGGCGTACCAAGATGGTACGAGCTGTAACTCGAGTTGTGGAAAACTTCAGAGAATATTTTCACAAGAAGTCTCTTGGTACGGGTGAAACCTACAGATCATAGAATCTACCTATGACTCATACCAGGAGACGTGGGGAGCTTCAGTAATTCTTAAGGACTTGACAGTACTCAAGATACAACAGGCAATTACGAGTTGTATGAGCATGGTACGAGGCGTACCACAAAATTCATACAAAATTTTAGAAGATGTCAAAGTTCTCAGATCCAAGACATGAATGGATTGTACGAATCATAGGATCATAGTACTAGTTGTACCAGTTTCCAACACTCAATCGATGCTTCAGCAGCCAAGGAGTGTACAAGAGCAAGGTACGACCTGCACATTCTTGTAATGGATCATATGACCAGTCGTAGGACGAATCGATGCCAGATATGGAAATTTCCCTATTAGCTTAAAAAAGGTTTCAGGTGTCTGTATAAATATCTTTTATGGGTTTTTAGTAGGGAGAACGATCAATAGACATGTGATTACATTGAGAGAAGGTTTTTAATTAATTGTTCATGAATTATTATCATGTTTTGGAGAGAAATTCTTGAGATCACACTTAGTTTTCTAAATTGTTCTTGATTTTATTCATCAATATTCAAAAAATTTCTTCTTCCAATTGTTTTTTGTAAGTATTTAACTATTTGTTTGTCTATGAATACTAATTCTAATCTTATATTCATGAGAGGCTAAAACCTCCACAACTAGGATTGTGGGAACCATGGTGGATTTAAGGAAATAGGGTTACACAAAGTGATGCGTAACCAATATTAAAGGTTTGTATTGTATTCTCTTGTAATTTAAATATTTCTTAACGGTGTGCAACGTAAGGACTTTCCTGAATTATTTACTTTCTTGAACCTAGAGAAGTAGATATTACAAAAAGAGAATTGCCACAAAGCCTTGATTTTTATGTTCGTTATATGACTTGGGTTGTGGTCGCAGGAAAGTTAATTTGGAACATATTGATAGTGATTAGCTTTAAGTCACTCATGAGACCTGACCCGGTGATTGAGTATAATCACCCAATAGGGACGAACCACTCGTTTGGATGAACCCTAGTTATCAATTCAATATTTATGCATTGAGATTGATTACATGTGTATACCTGAAGTAGTTATGAACCTATGGTGAACACTTACCCTAGTTATTTGAAAATATTGAGAACAACCACAATTGTAATCTTGTTTTATTATTGTTTTTCTTTAAACCCCTAGATTTGGAGATAACTCACCAACAAGTTTATGTACCAGCATTAGTCTAGTTCTTACCTTATTCCCTGTGGGTTCGACCCCAACCTCTTTATTGGGTTCTTTATTGATAACATCCACTTCATACTTTGTTAGAAGCGTGAGTTTGACCGTTTTCAGTTGGTACCTTTGTATCCTTCACGAGAACCCTCTATTTGACTAGCCATTTATTGGTGTTCCTCATCATACCTAGGAGGTGAAATATCTCCCTCATATTGACAATGCCCTTGGGTCCCTACAACATTCACATGCTTGTCTCCAGCCTCCATAACATGTTTAGTCATTACCTCAAGGTGGGTCATCGTCTTTGCTGACGTTTCATCTCTTCCCTTATCACACATTCTCATTTCAGTGGTTACAAGGTTGGAAGTGGCACCACTTGGGGAGACCTTGGTGTCTTTAGTGTGCCATGCTCTATTTGTTTTGGTAATAAGATCAAGAAGAGATTTTGACATTCTAAATGTTTGGTCCATAGGGAACCCATCAGCATGATTGTTGGCCAAGACATGTTGATCGAGTCGAGGAAACGATAGAAGCGTTGAAGAAAAACTCCTTCCAGAAAAATATGGTTGGGGCATATCACAACCTTCTTTTTGAAAAGAGCCACACCTCAACTAGTGGCTCTCCTGGAAGCTATCTAAAATTTGTAATCTCGTCCCTCAAATAAAGCCTCCTTGATAGAGGGAAGAATTTGTCCAAAAAGGCCTCTGTCAGCTCCTGCCATGAAGTGATTTCCCCAAGGATAAACTCTTCTAACAAAATAGTGGATTCCCCCATTAATGAGAATGGGAAAAGCCCCAACTGAATCGACTCTTGGCTGATGTTGGTAATATTAAATTGTTGGCAGATTTCAAGAAAATTGTGGAGGTATCTTTTGACATCTTCACTAGGTTTCCCTCTGAAAAATCCCTTCATTTGCAATAAGTGTAGCACGGTGCTCGTTACATGGAAGACACATTCCCTACTGTGGGCAATAGGCGAATAGCACCCGCTATGTTAGGCAACATTGGCTCATACTCATCGTGGTCCATGTGGTTGTCTACAAAACCTTCTTAAGAGTCTTGGCTCATAATGTTCAACCTAAAAAAGTAGTGCAAACACCAACCTAACAAAAAGGCACACAAGATGCTCAAATTTAACAAATAAGTCTAGGCTGTTAATTCCAACTCCCCAACAATGGCGCCAAAATTAATAATATCCAAATCCACTCCTTGAGGACTGTGCACAGTCATATACAATATAATTTATGAAACTTTATGAGTCAGGGTTGGATCCACAGGGAATGAGGAACGATTGGTACTAAAGTCGTTAATCAATTGGAACCAACTAACATCATTGTATAACAACTTGCAAAAGTAAATTTTGGGGAAAGTAAGATCACTATATGACTCTAAAAGAAATAACAAAATACGGCAATATGAATTGAAGCAACACTGAGATAAATTAATAGGGATGTGCTATTAATGGGGAATCGATAGGATTGGGTTAATTGATAAGTCTAAAGAACCAATGACAACAATTAATAGTCATGGACAAGATTGCAGCTGAGGTTTCTCAACCACTTGGGTACATTTTACTTGAGTTTTGTCGAACCCCAAGGTAACATAACAAAATATCCATATTAAATTAGAGAAGAGTTAAGCTATTTCTAGCCCCAACATTTGAATGAATTGTGAAAATGGGTATTAGCTATCTCTAGCCCAACCCTACACCTTCAACATTCAACTCCCCACTATTGCTTTCTCACCCAAATCCTACTTTTTCTCAAGCAAAGGAAAAATAGTTAAACACAATTTATGTTTGCAACTATAAATATTTCAATTAAAACTCAGGGAAAGAAATAGATTCATGTTAGATAAGTGAATCTAGGACTAAAAAAATAACACCCAATCCATTCTAGCCCCTATCTTGAACACACCCCTAGCAATAAAATTAGGTACTCATGAACGAAGATAGGAAGATTATACCAATAAATGATTCATTAACATTCATTATTGAATAGAAAACTGAAGCTTAAAAATGTACTTCAATGGTGGGGTTCGCCTAGCTACTTGAAGAAGAAGAAAGAAAACCTCTAACTTCTCTCTATCTCTATCTCTCTATAATATAATGTGTCCAAAAAAATTCTCCTAACCTAATATCAAGGGTGTGTAAAAATTAGGGAAATTCTACTCCTTTTCCTTGTGCATGGATTCATATTTTTCCCTTAGAAGCATCAAAAGCATCTTTATACCAGAGTTGGACATTTTTATCCCAGTCATCATGGAGCCCACTTGTGTGGCACCTGCGTTTCGCAGGAGCCCATCCACAAAATGCAGGTCTTCCGCAGGTCTGGTAAGAGTGGTTGGATCGTCTTCTGCGGTTGCGCCTGTGTTTTGCAGGTGTCCATCTGTATCTCATAGGTCTCTTCAGTTTCAACCCAGTATACTCTATGAAATACAGGTGCTCAAGCGTGGCAGCAGATCCTCTACTTCATAAAACCTTTATTTTTGTTCAATTCCTTTGCATTCCTTGTTTAGGTTTAATACCTTCAAAATTAAAGAAAAAGGAATAAAACCTTTCTAATTGATTCGAAAACAATGCAAAACCTTGTGCTTCAAAGCCTAATGAATTGGTAAATTACCAATTCATCAGCGCCCTAAGCACACATCCAAGGTATGGCCGACACTCTGACTACCTAGTGTTCCAAATGAACCCTTATCCTGGCTTAATACTAGTTGAGATTCACAATAAAATAATACAGAAGCAATAACTTAAGTGAGCTCAATGAAATAAAAACAAGATTTATTTACTTAAACTGAAAAAATGTTAAAAAGAAACATTTGTGACTCAACTAATGACTGGTCTACGAAGCCATTAATAACTAAAAGATAGGTTCTAGGACAAAGCTCCTAAGGCTACCTTAAGATCTACTAAAAATAAAGTAAACATGACTAGTACTCTCCTAAAGTAAGAGGACTCATCAATGCTGAAAAGAGCAGATCCTAGTGATTAGTCTACTGCTAGTCCTATCTAGTTGAATCTAAATCATAATTACATATCCTATTACGTCTAACTAAATTTGCATCATAATAAAATACAACTCTAAGTGGCAGTAGTATGATTGATTATATGATATGTAAAATGGTTGAATAAAACAATAGGTAAATAAGAATATCTAAACTTATGGAATATATTGATTAAATCTAAATCTCTAAATAATGCATCAAAACACAAGTACGAAGGATGTGTAAAAAATTATGCAATAAAACTATGCATCAAAACAAGCTCTAAATAATACATGTATATATATGTATACTTTAGTTGTCTATTTTTCATAAGTGACATACATCGTGAACGAGCATATGATATTCTAATTCTTATCCAAGTGTGGAGAGCTATCCAAACCCTAGCCAGGCTAGAGGACAAACTAAACTGTGGATCAATACTAAGCCCTTACTAGGGGTTGTATGAAGAGTCGCCCGAACCATTCACATGATCCTAACCTACGTTGGCTATGTAGTTTTGGGGATTATGGGTTATTTGAACCCTTCGCCCATCTCGGTGCTCAAATAATCTTTCCAAAACTATGCTTATGTAAATATACCTATCTAAGGCAGCTGAAAACATCTTTTATAAAACACTTTAGCTAAAATTATAGTAGATATTTGTGCTAAAAAATATATGTAAAACTTGTATAAAACATATGATCTTCTATGCTCAAAACTCTGAGTTTCAAAAATAAGATTTCACTTTATTTATTGAAAATCATGCTATAACTGAATTAACTATCTAAAAATCCTTATATAAAAACTCTATAGAAATCTGCTCTTTGGTCATAAAAATAATGCATATATCTAATAGTACAAAGTTTAAAAATAATGACTCTCATGCAATTGGGGATCATAGGATGAGAAGACATGAACCATAATCATCAATCAAGAACTAAGAGAATAAAGATATCATCAATAATCAAGAGAATAAGGATTATAATCAACAATCAAGAGATATAATGAAACATTACAACATGATAAGAGTTCAACAATGAATAATTTAAATTAGATGGACTTTTTTGCAATGTTTGAAACCGTTCTAGGTATGTGGATAGACCCAAAACTAATGAATTCTACGGAAATTAAGTGTTAAGATCAATTCTTAAGTGTGAGATGTGTATCATATACTAAGTAAAATCATAAGGAACCCCTAGCACAAAGTCGAGTTGGGATCCTTCTTATCAACTGAGTTTTCGTATAAGTTCTTACGATGGTCAAATTGAAATGACCATAAATCCCAATTTATGAAGTACTTTTTTAGTGATTCAACCAATCAAATTGAATCCCTGTGAGTCTTCTTTCCAACACATCTGACCTTGCATCAATCAGAGTTCAGAGTAAGACATTTTGAGCATTTTAGTGAAGCACTATCAATTAACATGTCGTCACTAGACGGGTTGAGTTCACTAATGAGTGAAGTTACCAGGAATGATCTTAAGTTTATTTTAAAGAATTACCATGGTTTAATTTCCTAAACATAGATGTTTTGGAATTTCTAGTGGTATTATTTAAGTACTCTTAAAGTCTAAACACCTAGTTCATTCATTACAACATAGAATATAAGGATTGGTGTTCTCAAGTTTTTTAAGAAGCTAGGATGTCTTATTATCAAAATTAGGGTTCTTCAAGCTTGAGTCTAAGGTTCTATTTTTTTTTAGGTATGTAAGGGTAACCTATATAACGAATTCATTGAGATTAAAGCTATGGAAGAATTCATTGAGATTAAAGCTAGATATTTTATCCAATTTTTGAATTATCTTCTTCTCTATCTATATATGTTGAATTGCCAATATTGAATTCTTCATGTTGAGTTGTATACTAAAGTATCTTGATTGTAATTCTATTCTTTTTTTATTGATCATACTCTCTTGGTTCTTGATTATTGATCATTGATTGTTTATTGTTGAGGTTGGTTCATATCTCATATCCCATGAACCACAATTGCATGAAAGCATATATTTTGAAAGTAAATGCATTGTATTTATAAAGATGAAACGTATTTTCAAGAGAGTATCAATGATGATATTTAGCATAAAGATATGATTTTTAGAATGTTTTTCAAAAGCTTCAATAAAGTGTTAATTTTAAAATACATGACATGATTTTGAGCTAAGGTTCATAAGTAAAGTTTTAAAGTGATGTGTTAGAGTCAAGACTCCCCAACATAGTTTTAAGACATGTTTTGAGTCAAGGCTTTTAAGTAGTGTTTAATCAAATTTTGAGTGATAGGCTCCACAGATGATTTTACAACATTCATTATATGTTATAGCTAAAGTTCTTTATAATGATGTTTTATGTTTTACCTCATTGAGGGCCTACTTTTATGAGCATATATTTTGGGAGTATTATTTAGCACCGAGTTGGGTGAACAGGTTGAGACAAACCCTAATCCCCAGAGCTACATAGCCAGCATAGGATAGGATCGTAATGTTTGTTCAGGTGATTCCTTAGATAAGTCCCTTGTAAGGACTTCAGTTATGGATCAATAGTTCAATATCGTCCTCCACCCTATCAAGGCTTTGGATAGCCCTTCTCCACGTGGGCCATATATAGGGTTATTATGTACTCAGACATGATGGTTGTCGATTATGAGAAACTCCCCAAGTTAAAGTTGTGCATTTATTTATGCATTTGCAGAGGTTATTTTGATGCATAACTATCTTACAAATCTTTTCTACTTGTGTCTCATACATCATTTAGAGCTTCAGTTTAAGTTAGATTACTTCAGTCAATTATTTCTTTTAGTTCAGATATTCTTGCTTAACTAATATTTCACATTGCTATACTACATACCTACATTCCATATACTGATGCCCTTTTTGGAGCTGCATCGTGTTATTATGCAAACTAAGGTAGACGGGATTAGCGACGGACGCCTCGCTAGGACATTATCTACATTCAACTTTTGGTAAAGTCTCTTACATTTGGAGAGTCCTAGTTATCGATTCATTTGTTTATAGAGCCTGAGGAAGCCGTGGGAACTATGTCCCGACACCCTTTCAACAATTATTAGAGGATTCATTGATAGAGTTAGATATTGAGTCCTTTTTTAATCAATTTTGAGGGCATTTTATATTGAGCCAATAATGTTACTTTCTAACATTTATTTCAGTTATAGAATAAAATTCTCTTTCACTATATTGAGCTCACTATGTTTTAGCTTCCGCATTGTTTATTGAGATCTAAACTGATAGTAAGACAGACCAAGAGTTCTCTTGGATCACGAAAGTGGTCTTTGTGCTGGCCACACCCTGGGTCTATATTTTGGGCATGACAAAGATTATCCACTTCTTGCTAGTTTTCTGCTTCATGTGTAGGATCTAATCTTAGGGACTATTAGGGGTGTTATATTATCTCCTCTTCGGGGTTATTCATCCTCAAATGAAGACTGAACTGCATTGGTTATAAGTGAGAGTAACTAAACTGAACTTAACTGAATTCACAGAATGTGCAAGCATACTAAGGATTGCAATGACAAATAATAGGACATAAAACAGATAAAAGTACTATGAGAGGAAACTGTTACCTAAAGATGATTCTGAACTTGGAGAGAAAAAATTAGGGTACTTGGCCATCATATCTGCTTCAACTTCACAAGTACCTCCCTCAACTAGCCGATTCATCCATAAGACCTTCACCAAAGCAACTTCTTTATTTCTCAGCTTATGAACCTGACAGTCAAGAATCTCAGTCAGAACCTTCTTATATTACAGATTTTCCTTCACTCCCACAATCTTCATGGGCACAATGATTGAGGGGTCACCCACACACTTCCTAAGCATATAAATGTTGAAGGATGGATGGACCAATTCTAGTTTGGATGGAAGCTCCAACTCATAAGCTACCTTGCCAACCCTTTTTGAATTCCAATATGAGCAAATAGTAGAGACTAAGCTTCTCTTTCTTCATAAATCTCATAACACCCTTCATGGGTGAAACCTTAAAATAAACCCAATCATCTATGGAAAACTCCAAGTCTCTACGCCTAACATCAGTGCAAGATATTTGGTGACTTTATGTAGTTTTGAGCCTTTTCTAACTGATCTTTACCTTCTCCATGGCTTATTGAACTAGAGTTATTCCTATCTACTTTGCTTCACCAACTTCAAACTAATAAATTGGAGATCTACAACTCTGCTCATAAAAAGCCTCATAAGGAGCCATCTGAATACTAGAGTGATGTCACGACTCGAACATAGACCTAGATTGAGATACGTGAGAAGGAACCCCGAGAGACTTCAAGTAGACCCATGGCATGAACATACATCTAAATCAATAAAACTTGAAGATTCATCATAATAAAAATAGCAAAAGTCTAAACATAACATAATATCATAACATACAACACGACTTTGAAGTTGAATATAATCTATGTTTAAGGAGCCTCTATTTCTAATGAGGTTATAGGACAAGACCCCAACTAACTCTCTATGACTGAAACTGAAAATACACAGATAACTGATAAGGAATGACCCTTGGGAGATGAGGAGTCACCAACTGAAACTGATGCTAACTCTGGAAACTGGCTAGTGATGGGGCTGAGTCTAGATATTAGAGCCTGTATCATAAAACGATACATCATAAAATATGCGATCAGTACGTTGAATGTACCGAGTATGCAAGGTAAGTAAAACAACTTAAGCAAGTAAAATCAGTAATAATGCATTTCATAAAACATAATCAAGATAAGATTCTAGGAGTAAGTCTTGCATGCTATATTTTGAAATCATGATCTAAACATAACTGCGTATCATAACTGATTCGAATGACCCAAAGCTGAAAACTGATAATCATAAGTGAAACTGAACATTGGGTCAAACTTTCTTTAAAACATAT
>JACEIK010000626.1:266355-286704 GCA_018107945.1 Datura stramonium
TCTCATGAACTAAGTCACATGAAATAGATGCTCTCACTGTATCTAACAACTAATCTCACATGAAGTCTCTTAAGTATGTTGGGACATTTTGTCTCTCAAATTGTACTACTCTTTTAGTTCCACCACATCACATGTCAAATTCCTTACTTTGACTACCTTTTAGTTACAAAAAGGTAATTTCCTCATGGTCTTTTTCTAGATATATGATTTCATAATTTGAAATTTATATATTTTTATGATAATTATAAGTATACGAACAAAAATTATTATTGAATTTACGTGATAAATTGGTGTCCAGACCTCTAGATTTGCTTCTCGATTTGTCCTCATAGGTAGATTTATGGACGTTTACGCTCCACATTTTCAACGTAGAACATAGAAATATATGTTAAAAATTATTAAAAAATAATAATATTAAATATCGAACTCATGAAATTTAAATACTGAATCTGGATTTTTATGTGTCCCCATCTTAACTCCTACTACATACCTTCTGCTTAATTTATCTTCCCTGCAAAAATGGGTTGTGGAGTCCATTTTCTCTCATCTCTTCCTCCTCCTCCTCATCATCAACTTTCATTGTTTTTTTTTTTCTTGAAATTTTTTTTCTTTCATCCCAAATGAACTAACAAGTATTTATTGAGTACTTTTACCTTGTAATTCATTATATCCTTATATAGTTAGGGAAAGATTTGGTGTTGTTTAGAAATGAGGAAGCTCAATTTTGGCAAAGTTTTAGATTGTTTTAGTACTCTTTCTTCTTCTTCTGGATCAGGATCTTGTTTTTGCATCAATGAATTTGGAGTCCATGATGATGATGATGATGAATTTGAAAAGAAGCCATTGATGATCAATAATTCCCAAGATCATGAACATAATTTGGTGAGATTGAAGGATGTTATTAATGTTGGACCTCCAACTCTAGCTTTCCAATTGAAGCCTAAGGTATGTTTTCAAAGGAGTTAACTTTCTTTTTATTTATTTAATTATGTCTTTAATATGTTCCTTCACGAGGAACAAAGTTAGAAGCCAGATACAGATTCAGTGAAATTCAAATAGCTATTACTTAAATAGTGTATTTATATCAATAAATTCATTAAATATGTATATATACATCTTGATATCGACATTCTAAAATTCTATCCATAAAGTTGAAATTCTGGCTCTGCCTCTATTCTCCATGTTGTTAAGTTTGATTCTTTTTTCGTAGCTTAAGAACGCGTAAATTCTCTTTTAGTAATGATAAAGTACGGAACTTAGAATTCATCAGTACCGTATATCTGTTAAGAAATTCATTAAATATGTGCCCATGTTAAATTTAGAACTCAATCATTAGTACTTGAAATCGATGTTCTAAAATCCAATCTATAAAATTGAATTATTTTGGCTCGGCCTCTGCTCTTCGTGTTGTTAAGTTTGATTCTTTTTTTTTTAGTTCAAATACATGTAAATTCTTTTTTGATAATGTGTAAAGTATGGTGAAATGACTTAGAATTCAACACTTCTGCTTGCTTTGATATCGTGTTAAATTACGTGATCGTCTGTTTATGCAATTAGAGAGGACACATTTTTTATTTACTTAATTATATTGCCGAGGCAAGCTTTAAGAATCTTCTACTGAGTTAAGTTAATTTGGCAACATTTGTGTATATGAATTTGACTGCTTTTAATGGGAAAGATCCATTTTAAAAGAAATATGAGAATATGAATGTGAAGCCTTGTGATTGAACTTATTTTTTTGAATGGTGTAGATGGTGGTGCTAAGAGTTTCCATACATTGCAATGGTTGTGCAAGGAAAGTTGAGAAACACATTTCCAAAATGGAAGGTATACATATATATCAAATTACTCAATTCACATATATATATAGAAGATTATTTAATTTAGTTCTTTTTAGGTTTAAAAAAATTAAACTCTTTAACTTCTGAACCTAACTTTTTGATTAATATATATTAAATGTTGCCCATAAGTATTCACCACATATATGATTAGTTTATGTTGGATATCAATCTACTGTAATTCGTTTCCTTTATGGGGTTTGCGATTCAATAATATGAACAAACTTATACAGGCAATTTAAGATATAAACTTAAATAGAGCACCATAGTTAGTGAAAATTTATATATCCGACCTCAACTTACTTTGAATTGAAAAGTAATTATTGTCATTGTAGTCCATGACACGACATATAAAAAGATTTTGGTGTAATTATTGAACTTTTTTTTTTGGTCAAGCAGGGGTGGATATGTACCAAGTAGATTTGGAGACCAAGAAGGTTGTTGTTATTGGAGACATTGTGCCTTTTCAAGTGTTGGAAAGTGTTTCAAAGGTTGTCAAAAATGTTGAACTTTCAAGTTGGAACACTCCTCAATCACCATAGAGAGGAGGGGAGCCAAAAGAAAATATAACTATGATTGAAGAAAAGAAGGCTAGCTATGCAATAATGCAACAACATTGTATTCTTTATCTTCAGCATCAAAATGGTGCACATGTATATTGTTGTGTGATTGAAGTGCAAGTGTTATGGTTATAGTAGATAACATTGCTCCTTCTTCTGTTTTAATTTATTTATTCGATTTTAATTTAATATAAAATTTTAAAGATAAATTTTTCTTTTAAATTTTATGGTTTAAAACTAAAAGTATATAAAATATATCAAAATATTTTTTTAATCTTGTGGTCATAAATATATCACGTTAAAAGTTAGATTTGACTAAAAAATTTATTTATTTTTAAAGTGTAACTTGCCAAGAAAAAATATTTTTGAACATTAATAAATTTTAAATATTTTTATATTGTATAATCGCTTACTGAAATTATATATATATAACGAGTGATCAAATATATAACTTTCTCTGAATTAAATATTAGAGTTAATGATCAAAAACACATTTGAATTATTCTTACTTTTCAAGTTTATATATGAACAATCAAGCATTTACTTTTCCTACGTAAACCATCACCAAATATTTATTGAAACACACTTTAATTATCAAACGTTGTTCCTTTTTTCTACCTGAAATATCACATCATTCAAGTAGGAAATTAGAATAATTGATAGTTGATATATGTTTAGATAAATATTAGGAAACTAACACCTGATAGTTTAGGTATGAAAATAAAAAAATTGAGATATTTAAGTATATTTTTGATCTTTTACTCTAAATTTTATGAAAAAAAATAAAAATAAAAAATCAACATGAATTATGTGATCAAATAATTAAGATTCCTCCCCACATTCTCATATTTAAGTATGTGAAAATGAAAAATATTCTATTAATATCGAACTCCAATATGAGACCGGGAGTCCGACGTGAGAAGATTTCGTCACACACAAACGACGTGGCCTTTTCTATGTCACTTCTTGTTTACAAAGTACAACACGTATTCACAGATTAACACTTTATCCAATTTCATTAGTCGAAATCTTTAATCAAAAAAGGAAAAAAATTCATCCATTCGCGAAGCTCAAACACTGAAAATTCAACCCCACAAAAATGGCAAGAACCCTCGTATTCTTCACCATTCTTCCTCTCGTTTTCATCATTTCTGTGTCCTCTGCAAACCCGGACCCGACACCATCGGAGGCTCACAAGGAGCTAATCAAGTTCGGGTTCCCCATAGGCCTACTTCCCAAGAACGTTAATGGGTATTCTCTAAACACCAGTTCCGGCCACTTCGTGGTTTCTCTGGGTGACAAGTGCCGGATCACCCTTCCTCCGGACAACTACCTTGCCACCTATTCGAAGAAAATTACCGGGAAAATTGTTGAGAATCGTATTGCGGAGCTTGATGGGATTAGCGTGAGGGCTTTTTTTAAGTGGTGGGGTATTACGGGTATCAGATCTAGTGGTGAGAATTTGGTGTTTGAGGTTGGAATGGTTACTGCTAAATACCCTTCCAAGAATTTCCATGAAAGCCCTGAGTGTGAGGGGAAAAAACATTCCTCTTCCTGAGGTATTTTCTTTTTTAATCCATTTTATCTTACTCTAATAAAGTTGTTACTTTATTTTTTTTGTATATATTGTGAATTTTTTGTCATGTGGTGACGTTCTCTTGCTTCAATATGATTTGACATTTGTTACTTTTTGGTCAATTTTGAAGTCTATATAGTAATTATATTATGCTCTTTCTGTTAAGTTTGTCTATCCCCTTTGTTTTTTTTTATTGTCTGAACTTTCTTTTCAACTTTTTCATTCAAAAGATTGAAACTTTTAGTATGTTTGGAAACACTTCAATGTTAACCTTCTCATTTTGCCAATTGTTTGAGAATGACAGGATTTTTGAAGACCATAAGATTCTAATGGTATTTTTGATGTGGTATGACAATATTTATGTTTGTTGAAGTCTTTCTGACTTTCTAAACTTCCTGTTCAGTCAAATAGTATCATGTAAAATGGAAGAGAAGAAGTATTGGGTTTCAGTTGCTATCCTTTGGGTACTCTTTGGTAGTGTGTCCTCGGCTCGAACTCTGTATGTATTTTAATTGAATAATTCTGATAACATATATATGTATGCTAAGTTGGTGTCCACTGTTACATAGCACAATAGCAGTAGTGGGTTCAGTGGTATATTTTGTTCCACTGACTTGGAATCTCGTATCTGTCTTTCCACTTCCATATAGGAGACACTACCATGCTTCTTGATGGAGTTGTGAATAATGATACAGCTGTTATGGTTTCCCATTTTTAGCTTTATAAGGATGAGCTGATTTGTGCTTTTGGTTCTATCAGAACCCTACAACTCTATTGAAGAAAGGATCAAAAACAGAAGATATGATGATTGCGCTACATCTAAGGAAAAAGTCAAAAAGGTAGATGTGTATTAAGCGGTATCATCTAGTAGCTGTCCGGGGTATATGATTAGTAGAGGTCTGTCTTCCGGAAGCATTTTATGTGTTGAGTGGTCTTTGTTGGTTGACCAGTCTGTAGAGGATATATTGATATTAGTTGCTCATCATCACATCAATATCCTCACCTTAATTTCCTATCCGGAAGAGTGACTTAAGTAAGAACTTTCTACAACATCTTTTTCCTATTATATTCTTGGTCAACTGTACTTCATGTACTAAGGTCGACATGACTAGTAACTGGTTTATCATTATATCCTTTGTATGCCGTATAGTTTTACCTAAACCTGGCATACCGATGATTGAAATGATATCTAGTTATGTTGGTCCACTGGTGAGCTTTCTAATTACTCAATCCATCTCCTCATTAAAACCTAAAATTATTTGACCAGTTGTTGATGATGAGTTATGTTTGGTTTATTAGAAGATTTTACAACAATGAGATTCCTACTCTTAGGAATTTTCTCATTCAAATTGGACTCTGTGTTGATAAGCTTGATCTTTTTTGTAGTATTGGAAGTGAGTAAAGAAAATGCAAGAGGTCATTATTTCTAACTAGAATTGAACTAATGGTATTTTTTGCCTCATATGCCATATCTAAAACACATGTCTAGAGATCTTTATACAAATGTTGCTCAACATTTTCGAATAAAGATCTTATGAATTCTAGGTCTTCTTTCACCGGCCAAGTTTCTTCCTTTATCAAAGCAATTGAATAAGCTTTGAAATTTAGCAAAATTATTTAAGTTTCTGATTAGAAGGTTCATGAAGAATAGTTCATCACTCGTGGAGAAATAAGAGTTGAGATGAGTCTGGGGCTTCCAAGTAAACATGTTTGAGATCTCCCTCCAGGATTTCAATATTTTTCAACGCGAGAATTCCATAGTTTGTTACATTAGTAAACAAGAATTGATACCTCCTTGGTAAGTGCTCCAACACTTGTTAAGAGATCACTCAATTTGTCATGATGAAGAAAGTCCATCTAGAACATTTTGTGGTGCCTTGCTCTCATGTTCATCATTTGTCTGTCCTCTGCAAACCTGGACTTGGGATAGTTGAATATGTCTTACCCCAATTCAAATTATGGTCAAGAGAGTAGGCACTTCTGTTTTTTTTCTTTTGCCTGATGAACTTGATGAAATACAAGAAGTTGATGTAATGGATAAACTTGATCATCTAGATGAATTTGTTGAAACACATGATATTGATGTCCCTCAACTCAATTTCAAGGTTGCTCGTCTATTCTTGAAAATTATTCTTGTTGAATTGCGGGTTATGCATATTTGTTCTACAAATTTGAAAAAATTCAAAGTCAATAGTGGTTGATGCTTCATTGAGCAACTCCTATGAGCCTTTCTAGACATTCTTAGAGAATATATGATTCATCTACAAGAGCAAATGGTAAATGTTATTACAACTAGAACTTCTACTAAAAATATTCATGTCATGATAGAGTAACTATTCGTTATTCTGATGATAAATCATTTGATCTTTTGGCAAGTGTTGGAGCACTTATCAATGAGGTATCAATTCTTGTTGGTGACTTGGAAATGAAATTAAGGAATAAAGAGAGTACCAATGAAAAAGACTTCACAACTCTTGACTTGCTGGAAAATTGAAATCCTGAATGAAGACTCAAACATTCTTACTTGGAATCCATATTCATATGAAGTTTGCTTCCCGTGAATGATATTGCAATAGACCACTCTTCCCAAATCTTCTACTCAAAAACTTAAATAATTTGCCCAATTCTGAAGCTTATTCAATTGCTTTTATAAAGGAAGAAATTAGACCGGTGAAAGAAGACTTAGAATTCATAAGATCTACACTCAGAAATATTGAGCAAGAATTGTATAAAGATCTGAGCACATGTGTTTACCATGTGGCATATGAGACAAATATGTCATTAGTTCAATTTTTGTTGGAGATAATGATCTCTTGTATCCTATAAAGTCACTTCAATGCTTTAGATAAGACTTATCAAAGAAGAGATCTCCAATTACTTAAGAAATTCCTAAGAATAAGGACTCGCTGCTGTAAACTCTTCCAACAAATCAAAAAGCAACTCATCACAAATCTAGTCAAATTTGTACATTTTAAGGAGGGGACAGATTGGATAATTAGGAAGCTCATCAGTGGATCAACAGAGCTAGTTATCATTTCAATCATCTGAGTTAAGGTAAAAATACACTAGCATACATAGTATGTAATGATAAGTCAGTTCTAGTCATTTCGACATTTGTGCATGGTGCACAATCAACTAAGAATATAACACGAAACTGACGGGACCCACAAGGTTCTAATCAAATACGGGTCTCCATAGGGTTATTTCTGAAGAACGTCAATAGATATTTTCTAGAAACTGGTTCTGACAAAGACTTGGGGGGGGGGGGTTCTATGGAGATGTTTGTAGGCTAGAGGTGTACCTGTAGCTTACATTAAAGCAATATTAGAGCAATTAAATACATGTACGGTTTAGCTAAGACCCTTATGAGGACGGTGGAAGGAGACTCAGAGCACTTCCTAGTTGTGATGGGGTTGTACCATCAGTCAACTCTTATCTCGTTTCTATTTGTTTTGGTGATGGATGAACTGACACGTCATATCCAAGGGGAGGTGCCATGGTGTATGCTATTTGCAGATGACATAATATTGATTGACGAGTCACACGACAAAGTTAAACGATAGGTTGAAGGTTTGGAGACAGATCCTAGAGTCTAAAGGGTTCAGGCTGAGCAGAACTAATAACCTGTTTGGCTAAGCTTTTGGAGACCAAAAATGCTTATTTAAAAAAAGTGAGGTGTCTGACCAAGTTTTTGAGAGAAAATAAGTGTTTTGGGAATAGTAGAGACTGTTTTTCATAAGCTAAAGAGTAGTTTCTTCCCATAAATACTTTTTTGAAAAACACTTTTGAGAAAATACACTTTAAAGAACTTTTTTGAAAGTTTGGACGAACAATAATTTGCTCACTTTTGAGTGCCTTTAAAATTAATTGACCAAACATAATTGCTTCCGACAAAAAGTACTTTTTTGAAAAACATTTTTGTGAAAAACATTTATCAAAATAAGCTGATTTTTAAAGTCTTGCCAAACAGGCTACAAGACAAAGCCATCTACATGTTCTTATGACACTAGTAGACTGCTCAAAAGCACTACACAGCACTACCTTATTTTATCGTTGGGAACTCGTTTTATGCATTTGGTCTTTTCAAAGTATTTGGACTACTGAGTAAAAGTTTTGAAGTGCCCCTTTTTATTTGAATAACTTAATATTGGAGTTAGAACAACTTCCAGGAGGAAAAAGAAGAAAGGGAAATAAAGGAGCGTGGACGCTGGACAGAATCATGAAGACAAGCAAAATAAATTATGATTTCATGGATTTTGACTTGACCTATCTTAGAAGTTTCTGACATCTCATGGTTCTTCCTTTTATCCTGTAAGTGTGATAGGTGACATAAGTGGTGTTTGAATCATTGAGTTGTTAGTTACCTGTTTGTTATGATTGCTCCTTTTATTTCACAACTCAAGAAGCTGTACACTCCAAATGGTTACTAAATGATATGGTTATGTTTCATGCACAGTGTAACTGCCCCTTCCTCTCCCCTCGGGGCCCAGAGATAAAAGGAAAGAAAACCGAAAAAACTAAAAGAAAAAGGAACAATATAAATCTAAATTCTTTACTTTCCATTTTCGTTTGTTTAATTGATCATCTAAACTTTTTGGTGAAGTCAATGTTGCTAGTAAAACTTGTTGATAAGCTTTTCCATGAAGTCATCTTGAGTGTCTTTGTCCATCCGCCTCTCCTCAATGTTCCAACTTCTCGCTCACTTGTTGAGTACTACATCATCCTAGCTCTTTGGCAGTATTTTCTGTGCTAGCTGTTATTAAGTTTTATCATAACAAACTGGTGGGTCAAACAGTTGGGCGTGAAGAGATTAAGTTCCTGACTTGGATTCTGAGAACATGGAAATTTTGGGTGGGTTTATAAATTTTATCATAGAAATGGAAAAGGTTTTTGATTGACACTGTTCCTGTGACACATTTCCTTTTTTTTTTGAAGAGAAACCCTAATAAATAAAGATCAGCCGATATAGCTAATGCAAATGTTGTATAGTCTGAGTTTCTCCAACAAAGAAAACACCCTTTATTTCTCTTCTCTCTCAGCACTTCTGACATCGAATAAATGCACTGGTTGTTAGGAATTTAAAAGAGCTTGTTTGGTCCTCCATTCAACGACCAAACAAGCTCTTTTAAATCTGGGAAGTAGGAAAAGGATAATACAAAGTAAACTAGAAGATTTTGTGAGAACGACGATGGTAGATCCAGTTATTTGGTGTTCAATTTCCTGGTTTATTATTGTTGGAACGTTGATGTAAATAATGCTGAACTTTTGAGAATGGTTGGGACCCTCGACCATATTTGATTAATATTATTATTAGACTTTAGGAAAAATGGATGATTATGTGATGAACTGATGATACACATTTAAGACAAGTTAATGGGCTAGAGGAAAAATGCTTACCAAGTTGGTACATTGGTTAACTTTGTGTTATGCTTTTCCTTTTAGTCCAATGACAACATACTCAGTGTGATCCTACAAGTGGGGTATAGGGATGGTAGTATGTATGCAGACTTTACCCCTCTCTTTGTGAGGTAGACTGTTTGCAGTAGACACTCAAATAATGAGATTATTTAGGAGTTTTTGATGATATAGCAGTTTTATATGAGAATATAGGTACATAATTTTATCATGGTAGTACTTTCTTCTTCATTGATAAAGCATAGTATCTAGCTCATTAACTTCAATGTTGATCCCTTTATATCTTTTCGACCTGCAGGTGTCAGCAGCTTCTACTTTAATGGCTTATGAAATAAGCCCAACAGTATTGGGCATGATGGTGCTTGATAAAAGTCGAAGTTCTCTTAGCACATTATGATCTTATAGAATCAATGATTTAGTGAATTGTGCAAGCAATTGCTAGATGTATTGTGTATATATATATATGTTCTCCATGTTATCTGGAATGTTATTAATTGAGAGATTGTCGACTCTTTTCCTCTGGTATTGTATATTTGCTGCTGTTGTGGTTGTGACCTTTGATATAGGAACTTTTAATTGCAGATCTGACTTTTTCTCCTTCTGGTTGGAGATTATTCGAAATGTGTTGGAATATTAGGTGTCTTTTTCCTAACCATGGGTGGCCAGTTTTCGCCGTGCTATAGCTATATCCTGTTGTTTCAAATATTTAACTTGTAGTTAGTATTGACGAACTGTATGCTCCTCCACCGCATCTTCTTCTTCTTCTTCTTCTTTCTATTCTCTTTTATCAAATTGGTATTTGATATGAGAAGCAGTTGAATCAATAGTAAAAGACATCAAGATGGATAATAGGTTGAACTGGGAGATTAGTTTTGTTTATATTTTATTTAGAGTAACATTTAGTAGTTAAAACTTTAGTCATTTTTATCTGAAGTTACAAATTTCAGATTTGTTTGTTTGAAGTTTTGTGCTATTTTATAATACTGTTTATATGATGTTTTGTGCTATTTTACAGTACCATTTATACATAATTGGTATTGTTGTGACATTCCATGTGTATTTGTCCCGGTATGAATTCATTATTTAACTTGTTGAAGAGATGAAATATATCATTTTGATCATCAATCACTAAAAGAAGTCTCCTATTGAGTGTCGTCTATGGAAAAGTCTCTTAAAGTTGGGAGTAAGGTCTGCGTACATATTATTTTTTTTAGAGCCTATATATTGTATTAAGTATGTTGGTATTTTTACTTATCGAGTCTTTTTTGTTTTCTTAGAAGTATAAGTAGTTATTACCTTTGATCTTTAGGGCGTGTTAGGTACGAAAGAATACATCTTTAAGAAAATATTTTTCAAATTTTTATGTTGGCGGATAAAAACGTTATTTAGAAAAACAAATTCCAAGTAAAGTAAGAAAAACAAGTGTTATTTCAAGTTTATTGAATTTTTCGATCAACCTATACCTAAATGCCTCCAACTCCTAACCCCAACCACCCCTTGTCATTCCCGATCCTCATTCTATCCTCATAGTATTTTATTTTTACGTTACATATAAATACTTTATTGAAATTTCATCCGGACGCACAAACAATCATTTAATCTCAAGCAGTGTTGGACTAAGAAATTTTCATGAAAGGAAATTCAGTATTTATTATAATACATTCATAAAGAATAATTTAATTTTGTATGTAATATATAGTTTTTAATAAAGAGAATTCATATAAATTTCTTGTGGGGACAACTCAAGACAACAGTAACTCATTTTGTACGCACGATAATCTCTTTGTTAAGCAGTTTGTGTGTTCATCGAAAGAAAATGTCTTTGATTGAAATATTGATTTAGAGCCTGAGTCAATCAATAGTTGGAATTAACTTACAGGTGAATTTGTTAATCGTTTTTACAACACTTATTATACAATGAATATGATAAAGTTGACGAACGCCAAACAATGAATTTCATCCATCGATGGCAAGCACTAAATTTAGGGCCCGTTTGATTTCGTGACATGAAGTTTGAAATTTTGTTTGGACATGTAATTTGAGATTTTTAAGTTGTATTTTTCCTCATGAACATAAGAACCTCATAAGTTGTAAAAATTATTCAAATTGTTCAAATTCTTATACAGTCTTACCAAATAAGTAAAAGTTTATAATAAACTATAATACACTATCACAAAGTCATTCTAAAAAATATTCAAACTTAAGAATCGAATTTTAGTTTAATAAAAAGTAAAATTAAACATGAATTGTAGTGTATTACTCTTTAATATAATCCTCCCACATGGTACGAACAATCTCTCCTCACGGACAACATAATAGTTGGAAAGATTGTTTATATTTATTAAATAAATGGTTGGTAAATATAATTGGTATNATATATAAAATAATGAATTTCTTTTTTATAAAATATAAACTTATAGGTTAAATTTTACATTTAAAAAATTCCATCTCATAATTTCAAGAGATAAAATGACATATTCAAACACTAATTTCATTTCAAAATTTTAAATCGCAATCAGTACTTAAATTGCAAGGATTGCCTTTTAAAAAATTATAGTGTCGAGATGTGCATCCGAAAAATGCATTGGTTTCTTGTATATCCTCCGAGGAAGCCTCTACTAGTAGTGAATGGGACCACCCCAACCAATAGAAAAAAGAAAGAGTTAAAAAAGAGCTTGGTTGTGGCTAAGGTAAGCCGATTAGATTTCTTGATCTTGAACGTTAACATGAAAACTTGAGGCTCATATTAATGCTCCCTCTCTCTCTGCAAACCGAATTTTCCCTCTTTCTTCTTCATCATCCATAACTCCTCCAACAATTCAAACTGCAGAAGAAAGAGCCCACAAAAAATCATTTAAAGAAATGACACTTCTTCAAGCTCCATCTTCTCCTACTCTCACATTTCATCAGTACTCTACTTCACAACCCAAAGCAGGTTAATTTAAATGGATGTGACCAATCAATCAACCATAGTTCTTTTCTTGCTTTAATGGGGTTTTGGAAAAGATTACTTTTTTAACACAAATGAAGGGTGTAGAAGTTAAGGCTACTGAGTTCTGACCTGTAGCTGCACCAACCCTGATAATGAACTAGTTGGGGGTGGACTACATGAATATTTAGTGTATACCCATTTTCTATTGGGGTTCATTTTTCATTCCATACAAGTTGGTTTTCTGCTGAATTTTGGGTTTTGCTCGTTAATTTACAGGGTTATATGTAGCTGAGAAGTCTTTTCTTCAGTCTACTTTCAGTGGTTCTTGTTTTTCGTCTCAAAGACATGTGAAAGCTTTGAACTTTTCGTCTAGCTGTTCAAGTTTGAGCTTATTTACAGCTAAAGCTTCTTCAAATGGAGGTAATTTTAAAGCCTTCTTCAACTGAAAGCTCGAAGCTTCATCTTATAACAGTCCCTACTTGTTTAATTTTGTCAAATACTTTTACCAGATGTTTAGACGTAATACAATTATGGTCTAGTAAAAGCATGCTCTTGCCTGAGCTTTTATATAGAGATGGTCATACAATTCAATATGGTATCAGAGTAGACAAAGGTCCTAAGTTCTAATCTCACCACCATCCTAAAAGCAAAAAGTATTTTCATGTGTTTGGCCCATGAAAAAGAATCAAGCTCATGTGTGTGGGCATGTTGAGACATAGTACGATTAAGTAATTAAACGCGTGTTTTCTCTGACAACTTAAGCTTTTAGATGAGACTGTCACATCCATCAACACCGTAATAGTATAATGCTGTCCTTTTTGTACTTACTCTTGCTGTCAATAAATGCTTGTATTCTGCTACTCTATTTTGTTAAGTTCTCTTTGGATTTCTATTCAAATTGAATATGTCCACTTGTTTGCTTCATCAGATACCAATTTATTTTTTCTTTTCTATTCATCAAATGTTGAACTTTATTTTTCAGAAAATGCCCCTGATGATTTTTCAGCCATGCTGACTTTAAAATTTGCCTCAACTTTCCTTAAACGGTCTCACAAGGAGGCTTAAAATCTCTGCTGCCTCTTAACATATGTAGAAATGTTCAGTAGTTGATATATTCATGGATCATTAGATTTTCACAATTTTTGAAAGACAAGCCTTATTTAAGAAAATGCATTGGAAACTTCTTAAGGTAAGATAATGGTCCAGACATGGTAAGAGAGTAGCATTCAGTCGGCAGTCTTTTTGGCTTGACCAAGAAGTTTTATGTCCTCTGGATGAGGATGTGTCCTGGCACTGCCCGAAAAACATCGAAAATTTTGGCCACAAATCTTAGACTGTCAAATCATGAGTGGAGGAAGACATTTCTTTCAGACTTTTCAAAGAGTTTACGAATATTGATATGGAGGGGTTGCATCCATTTATTCCGATTCTCTCAAAAGCTACATAGGGAGAGACATCTTGTTGTGTCCTACTAAGTTGCATATTAAGAACCTCGTCAAGCATGCTTTTTTGAAGCATTTTTCTTTGTTTCTTATGCTTGACTAGATACGTTTTTCAACTGGACTTCTCATTATGCTCGAGTAGTTATTGGCTTCGGGAAATCGCCAAATGCATTGAGATTAAGCTCTTTATTCCTTTGAAATTTCCTTTACTCATGTTGTCATACATTGCCGCTCTTTGAGATCTTGTCTAAACATACCTAAACAGATTCTGTAAATTGCAGCTTGTGCTCCTTCAGTGCCAGGTCAAACAGCTGAGTCTGAAGTGCTTAAAGCCCTGTCCCAGATAATTGATCCTGATTTTGGGACGGACATAGTGTCTTGTGGATTTGTGAAGGACCTCCTGGTTGATGACAATTTAGGAGAGGTCCTAAAAACAGTACATTCTATCCTTCAGTGCATATGTGAGAAATATTCTCCTAATCTTATCTATTGGAATTTCAGGTGTCATTTCGGTTAGAGCTTACTACACCAGCATGTCCAATCAAGGACATGGTAAATGAAACACAACTACCACTATTTGATCAAGAATTGATGTGTATATGAAGTGGTACATCATTTAGTTTTCTTAGTTTTCCTTTTCACAACATGTTGGCTTATCATATATTAGGGAACATGAGATCAGGACACATTCTTGTTATTTCTTTTATAATTCATCCTCTTCGGTATCATGTGAGGTGATCTTGTGGATCATCTAAGTATGATAGGACTACAAATCTGACTTCCAATTTTTGGATAGTTTGAGCAGAGGGCGAATGAGGTGGTTGCTGAACTTCCTTGGGTTAAAAAGGTCAATGTGACAATGTCAGCCCAACCAGCAAAACCTATCTTTGCTGGACAGCTTCCTGCGGGGCTACAAACAATCTCCAACATAATTGCTGTTTCTAGTTGCAAGGTGAAGAATTCCACAATCTTCAGTTCCTGTGCTTTTTAACTCATTAAACATTTCTTGTGGTGTGTGATGAAGGTCTATCCCTGTCCTCAAGAGAAAATTGAAAAATAAAGAAAGAGGTTAGAGAAGGACAAATAGCCTTCCTCTAAAAGCAATATTTTAGAATTGATACCACAGCATTTAACTATATTAGCTGGTGATTTATTGTTCATGCATGTCTTGATATTATCGCTTTCCGTAATTCTTGTTTTTGCAAACATTCAAGGACTTGTGCAATGACCTAGCCTGTATGGAGGTTTTTCTGCTTTGCCAGTGTAGCATCTGAAATCTCTTGTGTCCTCTTCTTTATTAATATTAACCTTTATAAACCACAGGGAGGGGTTGGTAAGTCAACGGTAGCTGTCAACCTAGCTTACACTTTGGCTGATATGGGAGCTAGAGTTGGTATATTTGATGCAGATGTATATGGTCCTAGTTTGCCAACTATGGTGTCCCCAGAAAACCGGATACTTGAAATGGTAATTGTCATTTCGTGGACTAAACTATGTTTTTGCTACTGCATATAAACCACTGAGAGACTTTTGTAGAATGCAGAGAAAAGAACCATCATTCCAACTGAATACATGGGTGTGAAGTTGGTATCTTTTGGATTTGCTGGGCAAGGGCGTGCAATCATGCGAGGTCCCATGGTTTCTGGGGTCATCAACCAACTGCTGACTACTACAGAATGGTATGATATGCTTTGCATTTGACAAGAATTCAAGAACCATCAACCAATTTAAGATATTTCATGGAAATTTATATTCCAGAGAAATTCTTCACATTTATTGAAATTTCCTATTCCAGAGAAATATTAAATTTCTTTTTGTCAAACTTTTCATTAATATCAACATGTTTCAACTTGTAACGCAATCCAATTAGTAAATAACCTGGAATTTTGTAAGCAACAGCGTTGGCTATCCTGAAGCAGATGGCGTAATCTTAATAAAAGTGGTATAATACCTGTTGCATTAATGTTTAGTTGTAAGATTAAGGCTTATCTAATTAGGTTCGCATATAGTTTGAAAATTTTATTTTGGGTAGATCATTGCAGATGGTCCTTTCGAGAAAGATGTCTATGCTTTAAACTTTGCGACTTGAATTACTACGTTTTCTTAAATGTGTGCAACTATGCAGGGGTGAATTGGACTACCTTGTTATTGACATGCCCCCTGGAACTGGTGATATTCAACTTACTCTATGCCAGGTTTGCTTAATAACAATACAACTAATGTGTGCCAATGTTTGTGAGAGCCCTTGGTGGAAATAGTTTTTTTCACTTCTTGCTAAGCATAATATTAATATATTCTTTATTGGCTGATTCAACTGTCAGGTTGTTCCTTTGACTGCTGCAGTTATTGTTACTACACCTCAAAAGCTAGCTTTTATAGATGTGGCGAAGGGGGTCCGCATGTTCTCAAAGCTTAAGGTCTGTTTCTTTAGTGTCATCTGAATTGTTTTCCTCTCCACTATGATTAAAATGTTAATCTTTCTTATTGAGCTAAAAAGGATGACTTCTTGCTTCTAATTGTACATCTCACATTTGAATGTTCAGGTGCCTTGCGTTGCCGTAGTTGAGAACATGTGCCACTTTGATGCTGATGGAAAACGCTATTATCCCTTTGGCAGGGGTTCAGGATCTCAGGTCTGCACTTGCTCTTAGGTTCTATTGATGTGTGCTTCTCCTTTCCAAAGTTTACGAATTTACTTTTCTTTTGTAAGGCTAATATGGTTTTAAGATCAAGATGCTCTAATTTCAAAAAAAGATTCCATTAAGGAGTTAAATCTTTGTCTTCAATTTACACAGATGTGAAGCTAATACCTCGAGTCTGTGATGAATTTGGATCTAGATTTTTTAAAGCATACTAACCAACCTAGCTGTCGAGATTCAAACAACAAATCTGAATTTTAATAAAATCCTCTAATCGAAATCGTTCACTGCAGAATCTTCAATGCCGTGAGATCAATTTTCTTAGGGATTGAGACATTATCATAAACATGCAACTAACTGTTGAAGAGTATGTTTATATAAATCTCATTTGTATCTCTGCAGGTTGTCCAGCAGTTTGGAATACCCCATCTATTTGATCTCCCTATCCAACCAGCTGTAAGTTGCAACATTAATAACTGCTGACTGATTCAAGTATTTGAGTATTCACATTTAGCACTTATGTTCACACTAAACATAGTTAAAATTTGAAATAGTCAAAATTAATAGCGTCAATCCTCCATTATTATTTTACTTGAAATCACGAACATCATCAATCATAGATTCACTTCATCAGTCTGTTTCTAAATACTGTTAAGCTTTACTCTTGTAATTATGACTTATTCTTCTTCAAATACTTCTTTTCACCTGGCTAGTGGAGAATATACTTACAAACAAATTTGAGTATGAATTGATACTGCTTGGCACTGAACTAAAATAAGTACTGTATTGATGTAAATTGTCACTTGGGGCATTTCTGAACAATACACCGACTTTGTTTTAAATGGTAAAGCTATCTGCTTCTGGAGATAGCGGAATGCCTGAAGTTGTGGCTGATCCTCAAGGTGAAGTTTCCAGAACGTTCCAAGAGTTAGGCGTGTGTGTAGTACAACAGTGTGCCAAGATTCGTCAACAAGGTATACTTCATTTATTTGCTTGTTTGTCTTCTCTTTTCAAATGTTTATTGAAGTCAAATGCAATGGGAAGAAAAAGAAGATTTCAGTTCTATTCAATAATTCTTGTTAAGTACTCAAGCGAAACAAGCTTCTTTCTATTGGGAATATAATTGCCAATATTTCTTAATGTACTTGTCGGGATTTCTATCTAAAGTTTGACCTATATATGGTGATTATTGATTGCTCCTTTTTTTCTTTTTTCTTCGGGTAAAGTATCAACTGCAGTGAGTTATGATAGATCTTTCAAGGCGATCAAGGTCAAAGTACCTGATTCCGATGAAGAGTTTTATTTGCACCCTGCAACCGTAAGAAGAAATGATCGATCTGCCCAAAGTGTGGTACGCAGTAAAGTTCTTTAAGTTACTTTTCCAGCTTGAAAGATGCCTGCGCTGCACTATTTATGACATGATAATACATTTTTAGAAATATCAATTGCCCTTTTATCCATAGTTGTTTGATTCATCAAAAATCAACTTGAAGTACACGTGTAACTTCTTTCCGCCATGCTTTCTCTTTGATGCCACTGCTGTGAAACATTAACCTATAACGTCTCTTCTTGTTCATTAACTTTTGAGTTCCTAATTCACAAGTTGATTTTAAATAAGGATCAATTTACGAGCCTAGATTTTAAATATATTATTGATAAATATATTATCAATAATTGTAGGTATCATTGCAAAACTAAAACACACAAAAATTCACAATACTCAAGCCAGTTTCGTATTCTACTAAGTTCCTGCCTGAAATTAAAGGATACTTTCAGCTTTAGCAAGTTCTAGCAAGAAGAGTAGGAAAAAGTGTGATCTATGGGTGCTTCGCCTCGTGAGGAATATGATCCACCTTGATGAGGCTGATGAGATTTCATGCATCTAACTTCTCTAGGACTTTTAGTTCCGTCAGAGATATAGAAAATATAGAGAACTTTTAGTACTTTTCATTTTTTATTTTGTATAATATTGGTCAAAGATGAGCTTAAATGGAGCTACATGATTAGTGAAGATGCATAGAGCCGACCCCAACTTGACAACTTCCTTGGGATTGAGGCGTAGTTGTTGCTGTTGTAATAATGTCTACGGAGGTAAAGTAGTAGCTCTAGACAACCTTAAGCATCTGACTCCAAACTTCTCAAAGAAACTTCGGTATTGTTTAACTATTGATGAGGTAAAGCAAACAAAACTGATTTTATGGAGAAGAAATGAAAACGTTGAAAAAGTCACTCTATTATTACAAAACATTTTAAGTGTTCTGGATTTTGACTTTTTTTTTTCCTCTTCAATGACATTGCTTCAGGATGAATGGACCGGTGAACAGAAACTGCAATATTCTGATATCCCCGATGATATTGAACCTGAAGAGATTCGACCTTTGGGAAACTATGCTGTGGAAATAACCTGGCCAGACGGATTTAACCAGGTCTTTTGACACACCTATTTTGACTACATGATCATTCATCGCTCTAAATGAAGTTGCTTTATCATATCTTAGGAAACCTAACACCTACAACTGAAGTGCAAAACTGTTGCTCAGTGAAAACTAATTAACTATTTGTACTCATTTAGGGACTGTTGTGGTAAGATGGTACCAAAACGAGAGATCAGCCAAAAACTGATTAAGTGAAAGTACTTGTTTCAGTTGGACTCGATTAATCGTTTGAAGCTAAGGATCTTTTTGTTGCAGATTGCTCCTTATGACCAACTGCAAATGATGGAGCGCTTGGTTGAAGTTCCTCAACTTACTCCTGCATAGGTAATGACCTCCATTGTAGTTGACGGCGTGGCCTTTAAGAGGGTGTGTTTGATATATGGCAGAAAATGTTTACCAGAAAACAAGTCATTGTTGTTTGGTTGCCAAAGAACATTTTCCACCAAAAGTGGGAACAATGACTTCCCGCACTTCTAATCAGAAGTCATTTTTCTTCACAATGAAGATAAGAGTAAGGCTGCGTATAGACCATTCTCCCTAGACTCGTATAACTTTTGTTCATTATTTGTAGGGATGAATTGAAGTCCAAAATCAGATACAAATACAAGTTTGGAAGATCCTTCTACCTGCCAAAGTCACAAGAAAGTTATAGACAAGGACCTCAATGATGTTCCATCTTTTAACTCTCTGTAGATAGTAATCTTCACTACCATTTGTTCCATAGTATTATTTTTATAGCATATCTTCACTAGTAGTATTTATCAATTTGTCACAACAATGTATGCTTCATTATTGTTGTACAACATGCCGTGGTGCTTGTACCTTGCTTGGTCAACAATCGAGACGACGATAAAATAGTGTTTTTTTTTATATTTTGGTGGGGGGAGGGATAATTTTAATGGTTAAAAATTATAGCTAGAACTTATGTCAGTTAATCACGGTTAATTCGTCACTCTATTCATGAAAACAAATGTATTTTATTCATTAGTTTGATATAAATATTGAGTGACATAATAACTCGATTTTTAGTATCACGCGTCTCATCAACACAACTAATTTAGATTTCACATCGTAAAACCTATTAAGAAAAAGAACAATTCTCTATCAGTGATTTTCTCCGTTATTAAAGTTTGAACTAAATAAAGGATAGAAGTCGAGAAAAACATGAATATAACAACAAAAAAGTTTTTCCTTTTTTTTTTAAAGTAGGAATTAGTCAAAATGTTTGGCTAGTATTTGAGGATTCTCTAGAATAATGCATCCTCCGTTTTAAAATAAGTGGTACTTTTATCTTATGCACAACTCTTAAAAAAAACTATTCATTCCTAAAAGGAGAAATGTATTATTACCTACTTACGTCTAATAAATATTTTGGAAAAGATGTAACTCTTTAATTTTTTTTTGATTAGATAAAATTCTCTTTTTAAATAAGGATAAATTTGAAAGAACATTATTAATGTTTTCTTGATTATGTAAAATACACTTATTGTGAGACGTAGTAAGTACTATCAT
>JACEIK010000626.1:286878-312336 GCA_018107945.1 Datura stramonium
CTATATTTATTATTTGAAAATATATGTATATATATATTTAGTAGGAGATTTAACATGCAAATACAATGAATTATGTACTATAAAACAAAAAAGAAAAAAAATAAAAAAAGAAGAAGATGCATTTAGTCATCACTTTCACCAAAACTTTGAATAGCCCATCAACATAGACAAGTAAAATAAAACTAAAAGATAATGACTTTTCTTTATTGTGAGAGACAGAGAGGTTGTTTTCCGTAAATCCTTGGCTTTTTGAAAAATAATTTTAAAAAAATAATACTGCAGTAAAGAATACAACATGCAATAACAAAATAGCAATTAGTAACATCATCAAACTATATGACAACCAAGGTACAAGTCACAACAATGAATAACATAAACAAAAGACAGATAACTATAAGAACACTACTACGCCTACCACTGAGGGTGAATTGAGATAATTTTTTTTCTTGATCAAACACGTGAAGATTTTAATATTTTTTTGATTAATAATTGATGATGATAAAAGTCTAATCAAGAATCTTTACTTGATCAGATAAATAAATAAAGAATTTTTTTTTTGAGAAATATATATGCAGTATATTCAAAAAAAATAAAAATATTCCCAAGTCAATGAGTAGGATAAGATTTGGGGTAGGCAGAAGCTATGCTTTTGCTGATTTTGGCTGCATTGGCCCAACAAACAACACTTATCATTCACTTACAAAAAAAAAAAAGCCTCTTGCACTCAATGAGAGGCCATTTTTAAAAAAAATTTATAATCGTATTGTCGGGCCAGTTTGTATGTATTTTATTTAATTTTAGAAATAATTTCATAAGTAGCATTATTAGTGTTCATTTTATGCGAAATATAGCGAGATTTTTTTTTTTTCAAAATATACTATATTCGCATACATAAAAAAATTTAATTCTAACTAAAATGGTTTGAATGCAGTATGTGATTGTAACTGTATGTGTAGGGGGGAAGGGGGGAGGCAATTGTATATGTATGCAGTATGTATGTATTTTCAAAGCAAAAACTAAATGTATGTGTGACCAACTGTATGTGTATGTATGTGTTTTCAAAGAAGAAGACGGATATATTTGAAAACATCAACTATATGTGTGGCTCACTGAATCCAATATATGTATTCTAAAACAGTATGTGCACAGAAGCCTCCAAAAAGGATGATCTCCAACGAAGCAACATCGATTTTTCAATAGTCAAATACGAAAACGCGAATGAACTTCGGCTATGAAGAACATGTGAGGTTGGGTTGGGATGATAACTAGAATTTTTGGATACATACACATATATATATAATTTCGGTATATTGAGATAATTATTTTTAAAAAATTATCTAATATTTTCTTCCAACCCTGAATTTCCGCATATTATTATTTTACTCTTCTACTTTTCCAATATTGGAAGGAATAATATCGTTGATGACGACATTACACATTGTTGATGACAAACATTCCACCATAGTATAATAAGAATTTATTCTTTAAATTAATTTTTTTTGATGGGATATAAATTTATATTTTTGCATCATAATATTTCACAAGTTATGTCCCGCATCTTAAAGAACTTATATTCCGCTAAGCATTAGCTCGATTTTAAAGGGCAAAAATTTAAAATCAGCCCATTTAAAAGATAAAAGTTAAAAATCAACTCATTTGAAGAGCAAATTGTGTTATTAAGGATATTATAAGATACTTAAAAATTAAATTATTTTTATATTTTTTTAATTTTTAGTTTTGATTTTTCACCTGATATTTGGTATTCGCAGTGGAGCCCCGACTAATCTGAATCGTGCATTGCAAGACCCATTATGGTGACAGTGCTTCCAACAGAATTTTCTCCATACTACAGACTTAAACCCAAAATCCCTGATTACGGGCGGAGAGACCTCGACCATCTCAGCACAGCACATATTAATATTTTTAATATTCTTTAAAAACCATTTAATAAGAAACTAATAGTAGTAAATTAAAAAAAACTAATATATAAAATATCTATATTGATTACAAAAGACAAAAAGAAAAGAAAGCTCTCTTTATGGGACCATGAAAAAGGGGCAAAAAATATTAATAAATAATAAATAAATAAAACTAAAAAATCCTTAGCCTATAAAACCACCAAATTAATTGCTCTTTTTTATTTCCTTGTTCAAAGAGACTTCCAATTCTTTGAGCAGCCAATCACCAATTCACCAATGACCCTTTCATACTTCCTTCCATCATCTGATTCTCGCCGGAAAACCTGCCGGAAATCCGGGTTCCGCCAACGGTCTTTGACTATGGTGAAGCAGCAGAAAACAAGATTTTACATCCTCAGACGTTGTATCATCATGCTTTTATGCTGGCAGAGTCATTCTGTTGCTGATTGATTTTGCAAAAATTGATCCCTTTTCCTGTGAATATCTGTGAAAAATGAAATTTCAGATATGTTCTATATTCGCCCCTTTCAAATGGGTAATTCTCTATTTCTGCTGGTGAAGCATATGGAGTTATGAAATCTGCAAAATTGATCCTCTTTGTGAAAAAAGGAGACTTCAGATGTGTTCTTCTTGTCTTTTTTTTTTTTTGCCAACTTTCAAATGGGTAAAGCTCTGGTGAAGTTCAACTGATGAAGGATTTTGGAGGTATCAGAGATTGAAATCTTCAAAATTGATCATTTTCTTGTGATATTTGTGGAAAAAGAAACATCAGACGTGTTCTTATTTTGTCCCTTTCAAATGGGTAAATCTCTATTTCAGCTGGTGAAGAAGACTATGGAGTTGTTAAAATCTGCAAAATTGATCCTTTTTTGTGAAATTTGTGAAAAAAAGAGACTTCAGATGTGTTCTTGTTTTGCCCCTTTCAAATGGGTAAAGCTCTGTTGAAGTTCAACTGGTGAAGAATTTTGGAGAAATCAACGATTGAAATCTGCAAAACTGATCCTTTTCTTGTGTTTCTTACAAAAGGGGTAAAAAGCTCTGTTTCAGCTGAAGAAGAAAGACTTCAAGAGCTATCAAATATGAATTTTCAAGAATTCAGATTTGTGAGAAGTGTTGAATAGTTTGAAAGATCTTTGATTGAATTGGTAATTTTTTGCAGAAAAAAAAAACAAAAACTGGAGAATCATAGAGTCAATAGGTCCATTAGAGTGTAAAAAGGATAGAAGTAGATTTTGTTTCCTTTTTATTCTGTAATTTTATTTTATTTCTGTCTGATTTCTCAATGTTTATGTGATGATTAGAAGAGGAAATTTAGCAGCAACAAGTATAGTGTGTTTCACTTTTCTGCAGAAATATATGTTTGTCTTGATTCAACATTTGAAAATTTCATTCATATAATCTAATATTCTACTGACGACAACGTACTCGTTGGAATTCCACAAGTAGTGTTTAGAAAGGGTCATATATCTGAGCAATTTTATTTTTTATCTTGTGAAGATAAAAAGTCTATTTTTGATAGATTTTCATAAATAAGTATAAAAAGGAAACACAATTATAAAAAAGTTATGCTAAAAATAAAGAAAACAACAACAACAACAATAGATAATACGGTAATTGAATCAAAGGAAAATCGAAGGATAAAAATGTAGGAGAGTAATAAGCACAATGCTGAAAAGAAAAATCGAATAAAGTTAGATTATCTACTAAACTTCTATCATAATATTCAAAGTCCATATTCTCCTATCTAATATTCTTAATTTTGATTTAGGCATAATACAAAAATAAACACTCAAACTTTGTTTCAACTGACAATCAAGCACTCAGACTTTAAGAATGCACATCTAGGCACCTCAACTTGATTTCACTGTGTCAATTGAGCTCTCCAACTTACAAGATGATCATCTAGGCACCTCAACTTGGTTTCACTGTGTCATGTGTCACGTCAGTATCGTGTGCCTACAAGATATAGTGAGACTAGTTGGAGTGCTTAGTCGTCAATTGAGACCAAGTTGAGGTGCCTAGATGTGCAGTCTTAAAGTTTAAGTGCTTAATTATCAGTTGAGATTAAATTTAAGTGTCTATTTATATATTATGCCTTTGATTTAATTGGTTATCTACTCCTCTTGAGCATATGCAACTTCAAGGGCTTTTTAGGTAAGTCCTTTTTAAGAGAAAGGTTAGTTGGAAAAGAAATATGAAAGAGTAATCAAGTTTGGTTTTGTTTTCATTGCTTCATCTGTTAGAATATAATTGCACTTGATGATGTCATCTTAATAATCGGACTGAATATCTTATCATAGTCTATATCATATTGCTGATCATAGTCTATATCATATTGTTGATTGCTAGTTATAGCCTTTGGCTATTATACGAGTCTTGTAGCGATCATTTGTTACACCAGACTTTGATTTTCTTTTGTATAACCACTTGCGAGTTGATATATTAATTTTAAAATATAAAAAAAAAATTCAACAAAAATTTTGTTCAAGTTTATTCTCAACTATATTTCTCAAGCCTTGTTATTTGAGAAAAGAAACCCCGACTTTTACTTGGGGAGCTACAGAATCAACAAAATTTGATAATGTTAGTCATTATCCTGTATTGCATTACGAAATTTACTTACTATATAAAACAATTTATTCAAAATCGAGTAAGCTGCATTTTTTAAAATTTAAAAGTCATAATCTCAATATTCTATATTCGTCTCTACTCACCAATAAAAGATATAATAAAATAATAAAAAGTTCGATTATCCTTAACAACATATCTCAAATTTGAGTAAGCAGAAAAAAGTTCTTTTAAACACAGAACACGACTAACTCCTTAATAAATTTTTAAATTTTTAAATTTTTCATGAGTTTTTAATTTTTCAAAGATTTAAATTTATTTTGATTTTTTAGTCTCATCTAACTATTTCTAAGACTATCAACCCATTTTTTATCACATATTAAATATAAACAAATTAAATATTTTATCTTTCTTTATTCAATTCATTTTATTCTACCCATATCTAATATTGATCCCGCTCCTAGTTTAGATAGAAGTACCATACAAGTGGACCACCTTCCATTTGCATAAACAGCCAAACAACTTGAGCTTTTGCTGTGGATTCTCCATCCTTTTTGAATTTTTCTTTTTGTATTAACTATCAAGCAATTTGATGTGGTATAAATTGATAAAACATAAACTATCAACTTCTAGATAATCATTTTTTACTTCAACTTTTAATTACTCTCTTCCACCCAAATTTCAACCAAATATTGTTAATACTTCTACTCAAATATCCCATGTTTTTTTTTCTCATTCAATATTCGATATTTAAATTGAGATTCAATTAACTTTGAATTCATTCAAAAGAATTTCATCACAGGGGAGGATAAAATTCTCTCTAATAAAATCGTCTTCATCTCTAAAGCTCAAACCAGAAAATTTAAAATTAGAGTATTTTGTTTCAAATGTAGAACATTGAGCGGGGATAGCTCAGTTGGGAGAGCGTCAGACTGAAGATCTGAAGGTCACGTGTTCGATCCACGTTCACCGCATTATTATTTTTTTTGCTTCTGATTTTTTTTTTTCTGTTTAAATACATTTATTTTAGTCCTCCCACTTGAGTTCTAAATATTCAACTCTTATAAATTTTCTTAAGTTTTCAGTTGTAAAATCATGAATTTAAAAAAAATAATTCATGAGTCTGAAAACTCTTTACGTATGAAATTCCAATAACGTGTTAAAGTTTAAAAATTTTAAAAGTGAAACTCAAATTAAAATCGAAAAAACTCACATTTGAGTTTAGAAAATATGTTTGGAAATTGGATATTGACCAAAATATCACTAATAGCATTAGATAAAACAATTTAAAATTTGTGTTTGAACTCCAACTCTATATGTTTTGCAGTTTCGCCGTTAAAATTTTAAACTATAGTATATTGTGTTGGAATTTTATCGATAGAAATTTTGAGATTCAGCATAATATGACGGAGTTTAGCTTATAAAAGTTTCAAATTCCATTATCATATTGAATTCTTCATTGTATTTTAGGTTGATATATTTGAAATTAAGGTTTAAAATTTTGTATTTGAAAAATAAAAGTTTTGAGAGTGAAATCAAGATTTTTCATTTAAAAAACTCATCTTCAAAAATAATCGAAACATCGATTTAATATATAACCACAATATTTTGAATTTGTCCAAACAACTCCTATGATTTACTGACAGCGTAATTTTTTTTTAACACCGTCATTTTTCATCTAATGGCCAGTACAAAAGTTATCTTTCTCCCTATATGAAAATAAATATTCAAAAATGCTTGTAGTTTGGGTTTTATTAGCAATATGTAGCTATAGTTTATGTATTTATCATTTGTAGCAACTATTCGAGATCCCCTAATATCTCTTCCTCTCTTACGCCTCCTCTTCCCTTTCTCTCTCTCTCTCTCTGAATTTTTTATTTGAATATAGAACTATTACAATTTTTTGAAATTTAACTTGAAGTTGAATTTTAATTTTTTTGAAATTCGTAAAAACATCGAAAAGTTATTTTCACAATTTTTCACTCCAAATCACTCATAAAAATTTACAAACAATATGAATTTGTCTTCATGTTCAAATACAACTTCTTTCAAATATCATTTTCGATTTGAAAACAAAAACTAAATTATTTTTTAAAATTTCACAATTTTTATGTCTAATCAATTGAGTTTTACTTTTCTTATGTAATTGAAGGTAAAGAGGGAAGATTTCGTGAGACTCTACCTGACAAACGAGTCAATTATTCAGGATGATATGTTATTATCACGGGTCCTTCACTTTCATTACATCGATGTGGATTGCCTCGTGAAGTAGCAATAGAGCTTTTCCATTATAATTTGTGGTCTAATTAGACAACATCTTTGCTTCGGATATACACTACTAAAAAATACTATTTTCGATTGAAATCTCCCACAAAAAAATATTAAGTAGCTATTCTTACTGATATCGATGGGAAAAGAAAACATAATAGTGTTTTCACATAGAAAAATCATGAAGTTTCTCACTACTTCAGTGAGAATCTGTTTCCTATCATGCATTTTTTCAGTGAATTGATTTGGTGAAAAATAAGTGGGAAAAATTATATTTTATAACATAAATATTTATTGATTTACGACGAAAAAAATTGCTATTTCTAATAGGATTTGCTAAAGGTAAAATTTGAGAAAATAGTGTGTAAAATAATAAAAAATCACCTGAAAGTTAATCTTGCCCTAGCCGTTACGTCCCTTCAAAATCTCACCTGTCTCCAAATTCAAAACTTCAAAAATATACAATTATTAATACCGCCTTTTCATTTTTTGAATTTCGCTAACGGCCATTTTCTCCATTTCCCTTTCTTCTTCTTCAACCCCTCTCTCTCTCTCTCTCTCTCTGTAATTTTCTTATATAATACTTTCCTCTGAATTTTTATTTTCCACCATAGCTAGAAAATGGCAACTCTTACACCAGGAATTTTATTGAAGTTACTTCAGTCTATGAACACCGGTGCAAGAGTCACCGGCGACCACCGTACGCCGCTGCTACAGGTGATCGGAATTGTCCCGGCGCTTTCAAATTATGATTCCCTGTGGCCCAACAATGGTTTCTATGTTCAGCTTTCTGACTCCCTCAACTCTACCTATGTCTCCCTTTCGGAACGGGACACAGATCTTATCCTCACGAACCGGCTTCAGCTCGGTCAGTTTGTTCATGTGGACCGGTTCTATTTTGATTCTCCACCTGTTCCACGGGCAGTCAATATTCGCTCTATTGCTGGTCGTCATGGTTTCATTGGCTCGCCGGAACCCTTGGCTGCCCGTATTTCTAATGGGGGATTTCTCATCCAACCCGTTTCAGATTCGGATCCTATTGCTGTTTATTTGTCAAAAAATGGAAGAGCGGAGGCGGGTTTGGGTTCGGGTACGGGTTCGAAAGATGGGAAGGAGAAGGTCAGGGTTAGAGAAGTGCTTGCACCAAAAGAAAATGTGGAAATTAAGGATGATTTGAATAAAAATTCTTCTGAAAAAGTTAATCCGCCGAAGAGATTTTCGTCTCCAGCATCTGTTAAGCAGAGGTCAGTATCAGCAGGGAAGAAGAATGTGAGTGGTGGTGAAAGAGATCCATCGCCAGCTGGGAAAATGAAGAGATCGGCATCACCAGTTCCATCAAAGTCTGTGGTGCCAAGTTTGGTGGCTGCTAAAGATGAGAATCGGAGGACATCGAAAGAACCAGCTATTATAGTGCCATCAAGGTATAGGCAGCCATCACCTACAGCAGGGAGAAGGCAGGCAAGTCCATTGGGGTCCAGAAGGATGTCGTTATCGCCTGGACGACGGTTATCTGGTGGCCTTAAGGTTTCTCCTGCTGTAGATTCTTCTGGAAAGAAGAAGATGGCTGCTATTGCTGCTGGAATTTCCAAAGTTTCAGAGGCAATTGTGGGGTCTGGCAAATCAAGTAGAAAGAGTTGGGATGAAGGTCCAGCAACTAGCGGTGACTCTTTGGAACAAACAGAGAAGGTTTTGTCAAAGAAAAAGCCGGATATTCAGGCAATTCTGAGAACCCAGGTGATATTTCTTGGTACTCTGTTGATTTAATGGAAATCGATTACATTTATGAAGTGCTCCATGTGTAATGTACTAATGTATTTTGTTGTATGATTCATGAGGCTGACGCCTATAACTGTGCTTCTCAGTATGAACCAGTTACCTTGAGGTTGAAATTTTTAAAAAATACTCTTTATACTAAAGCTAGACCATAGATTTTTTGAATCAGATTTTGAAAATTTATCCTCAAATATCTGTTTGACCATAGATTTTGGATCAAATTTTGAAAATCTCTCATTAAACCTTCAATCTTTTTCCAAGTAAAATGTATGTCCACACACAGCTTCAAAAACTCAAACTTTCAAGTTCAAAAATCTATGGCAAAACGGGAGTTAAATTCCCACCCGTTTTCAGAGAAGAATAATAGATGCTGTGGTGCTCCATATATACTTAATCTGCAGCTGAAGATACTTAGTACTTCCACAAATTGGGTTGTAAAGTGTATCACCAGTTATTAATTTTTGATTGATAACGGCTTAAACTATTTATGTTCATTTTTCAGGCTGCTATTTCTAGGCGTTTGAGTGATGTAAGCTGTCATGCTGATGATTTTGGAAGTGAAGGAAAAGCAAAATCTGGTGTTGCAGAAAATTCCCCTGACCCTGAAAAGCCTAATAATGCAGCTCCAGTCATTCCAGTTTATGAGAAGAAGTGGACTGATGGCAGTATACCACTTCATTCTGTATCCTCAGAACTTGCGAAGCTCGGAAAGGTATGGATCAAAGCTTGTAAATTAGAAGTGCTTCTATCCTATGTTAGCTGATCTTTTATAACGACTCATTAAGTTAAGCTAAAGAAGAGCCATAATGGATTTTTGGAAATAATGGAGTTTATTCTTCTCATTTGTGACTAACAATGATAACGCGATTTCTCATGGTGCTGATGTATGCATACTAATAATTCCTTATTGAAAAATGTCTTTGGTTTTGGGGAAGATTTAGCTGAATTTATTTTGGCTGTTTTTGTATATGTATATATATTTTTGGTATGTAGAAGTCCTTTGTATGAAAAGGCACTAAAGGAGTAAAAGGACTATTTACGATGGTGAGGACGAGAAAACGATGGCAGGTTGTCTCTATACTCGAAGGAACTTCTTCGTTACTAGATGTGCATCCAAGTACCTTATCCCCGATTCTTTTCCTTAATTGACCATTTCAAACATGTTACACCTAATGTATAGCAAGTAGGAAGCCACATTACAATGAATTACAAGGTGTTTGCCTCCGTGCTTTTAATTGAAGAATGGTCATTCAAATGGTGCAGGAGGCAATGCAAAGGAGAAGAATTGCTTCAACAGCTGCAGCTGAAGCATTGGAAGAGGCCCTTGCCATTGAGACTATTGTTAGAAATTTGAGGTAAATGTCACCATCCTTTTAGAGCTTTTCCATCTAATACATATGCCAAACGAGAAATTTTTGGCTTTGCCATCTCATTATTATACCAAAATATATGCACAACTGTATCGGCGTATGCCACTAATATATTTTTGAGCTTAAGGGAAATGAACACGCAGTCAAGGGGGTTTAGCGTGCTTTGAAGCTTCCCATGATCTTGAGCGCACACAATATTAGTTTAGTAAGAAATAAGGAGTGTAAAAGGAAGAGAGGAAACATTTCATTGTTTCATAACATGGAAACGAGAAATCCTTGTTGGACAATGCTTTCTAGATTTTTTCTTTCATTTTCTTAATTCGGTCTACTTTTTGCAGTATGTTTGCAGATCTACGCTCAACGTCCAACCCGAAAAACCCTCTACCAACCATTGATTGTTTCATGTCAATTTACGAAGATGTGGTGAAATCAACATGTGTTGCTGAATCAATCACCAGCAATCGCGGCGTGCAAAAAACTAATGAGAATATGACTATGGAGCAACCAAAATCATCTCTTCTTTGGGTGGAGGCTGCTCTAGCAACTGATCTTGAAATTGTATCTCTCTTAACAAATCAGAACAGTGGAACTCAATCAGCATCAGTTAAAAGCTCTCCAACGAATCAATCAACAAAAGCATCTAATAAGAATACTTTGATGGTTTCAGCAGTAACTGGAACTTGGACAAGGGGTAATGGGATGAATGAGACAGTAGAACTTGCAAAGAAGCTGCAATCTGAGATGCAAATGTGGTTCATCACTTTTGTTGAGGAGTCACTAGATGCAGGTTTTCGTGTGTTCAAAAATTGCTCCCTGGCTTCTGATGGAGCTTCTTCCAATTGTGGTTCCATTACAGCAATTTTGTCACAACTCAAGCGAGTCAATAGCTGGTTGGATCGCGTAGTCTCAAAAAAGGATGAGCAATTGATACAGAAGATAGAGTGCTTGAAACGAAAAATATATGGATTCGTCATTCAGCATGTAGGAGCGACTGCTGAATCTTAAGTTTTGCGGTTTTTTCTCTTTCTTCAATGTAAGGATAATAACTACTACTGTTTCATAACTTTTTAGCGGAGTTGAAGAATCTTCAACTCACGCATGAAGATGATAGTCACTGCTATCACATGTTAATTCAAGTGTTTTTTACCTTTCATGATAGTTTGGCTAAATTGGTTTTCTTTCAGCATTTCTGTTCCAATGTATCACCGCGCTCTTGGTAGTTTTTTCTTATTTACCAAGAGCTCGGTGAACTGGTACCATATTTCTTGTTTATCAATGAACCGATTACAGATAAAAGGCCAATCATCAGCTGAACTAGTTTTAAGGTAAACCTTTTATTTATAGAGACTGAAGATTCAGCCAAAAGGGAGAAGATTCTATTGTCTGGTTACACATTTACATGAGATATTATGGCAAGTAGTATCTTTCCTCTCTTGAACTCGACTTCTGCAAATTCAATATCCAAATCAAGAATTTATGGGGAAAATTTGTTCAAACTGAACTTTTTCTATAGCCAAAAAATCAAAAGGCACCAAAACACCAAAAAAAAAAAATGTACATCAAAGAACAATAATTTATTCTGGTCCATATGGTATAACATGAGAATACTAAGGCAAAATAGTATAATCTAATCTGATGCACTTTGATTTCTGCAAATTTACAGCCAAGGAGAGTTGTAAATGGGAGTGGCTACAGATTTAACTTGAAGATACTTATTAAGTCCTTCCATTCCTAAATCTCTTTCAAAGCCACTGCATTTGTATCCTCCATATGGGCAATCCGGATCGAAAGCAAAGTAACAGTTTATCCAGATAACACCAGCTCGAATCGATCTTGAAACTGTGTTGGCAATGTTCAAGTCATTGGTCATGACACCTGCTGCTAGTCCATAATTTGTACAATTCGCTCTCTTGATCACCTCCTCTACCGTCCTGCAATTCATCGCCACCATTTGAGATAGTTATTGGTTTAAGTTTATATGTACGAGACGCTGTAAAGATCTTGTAGACTCCTACTTAGTATAGAGGTTCATCCGTCAGTGCATAGAACTAAATTTCTCGTTTACTCTTTTAGAAAATGCTAATAAGAGAGTAAACACTTACTTGAACTTCATTACTGATAAAACAGGTCCAAATATTTCTTCTTTTGCAATTGTCATGTCATCCTGCCAAAAGCATTATGAAGATGTAAGTAACAATAACAACATACCTAGTGAAATCCCACAAAGTGGGATCTGGGGAGAGTAGAATATACGCAGACCATACGCCGACCTCTTAGAGGTAGGGAGGCTATTTCTGGAAGACTGAAGCAAATCAAAGTAGTAATGTAAAATAAGAACGGTAGTGGAGAAAACATGATAACTAATAGGAAAGCAGTGCAGAGACATGCAAGGGGTCGTAACATCAATAACATTGTGCGACAACGTAAACATAGTAAATAACAGATGATAACAGATAGATGATGTAAGTGATATAATGTATATTTCATCTCAGCATTCAAATGCAACAATGATAATTTCAAAATGCTTACTTCAACATCAATGAATATGGTTGGCTCAATGAAATAGCCCTTCCTATCCAATGCATTTCCCCCGGTTAGTAATTTTGCCCCCTCCCTCTTGCCATGTTCAATGTATGAAAGTACTCTTTCAAACTGCTTCTTATCAACCTGCATCAGGTAACTATATTTTAGTATAAACATGGTAAAAGAAGCAAATGATAACTATTTTAGTGATGTCGAGTTATGTTGCTCGTCTCCAAAAATGTTGCCGCAACTATGTCGGATCGTCCAAAATGAACTACGATCCAGATCACACCCGAGGCATTTTTCGAGGAACATAGATGTCAAGTAGCAATAGTTGAAAAATGAAGTCCAAAATATATACCTGGGGTCCTTGATGAGAATTTGGATCAAAAGGATCGCCAACCACCCATGTTTTCGCCATCACTTCCAATTTCTCAACAAATTTATCGTAAATTCCTTCTTGGATGAAAAGACGAGATCCAGCCACACAAATTTCTCCCTAGAAAAGAATTGAAAGCAAGGAACACCACAAATTACCAGACTGATATGTTTGAAGACAATAGAAGGAATGAGAATGAAAAGTATGGAATTCAGTTTTACCTTGTTGTATAAGATTCCAATAAGGGCAAGTGGTGCAACTTTGTCAACGTCTACATCATCGAATACTATAAAAGGCGACTTCCCTCCCAATTCTAGCGAGACAGGTTTTAAATTGCTTAATGCTGCAGCCTGCATTACTAGACGTCCTACTTCTGTCGAGCCTGTGAAGCTTATCTGAAATAAATCACACATTGCAAACCGGTATGATTAGCCAAGGCAGTACTCTTTAACCTTCATTTGCCTTTCATTTGTCATCTACAAATATGTCAATTGGGAATCACCTTGTCTACGTCCATATGCGAGCAAAGTGCAGCACCAGCAGTAGCTCCAAATCCTGTCACGACATTGATCACTCCATCGGGAACACCTGCCTGTTTTGAAAAAAGAGAAAACACAGTATTTCAGTGTCATATAATTAACTGATCCAATACGATAGTTTCGTGCAGATGAGAATGAAATATTACCTGCTTAGCCAGTTGAGCATAATAGAGAGCAGAAAGAGGAGTTTGTTCGGCAGGTTTCACAATCATAGTGCAACCAGCTGCTAATGCAGGGCCAACCTTCATAACAAACATCTGCGTTGGGAAATTCCAAGGAATAATGTGTCCAACAACACCAATTGGTTCGAGCAACGTGTAACCTTGTAACTCGCGTGACATTTTGAGAGTCGTTCCATGAATTTTATCAGCTGCACCAGCATAATAACGAATAATTTCCGCTGCAGCTGGGATGTCCATGTTCTTTACAGGAGCAAATAACTTTCCCGCATCCATTGCATCCAATGCTGCTATTTCCTCTGCATTTTCTACCATTAAATCCGCGAATTTCAGCATTATCCTTCTCCTCTCCTGAATGTAACCCCAAGTTAAATTTAATTAGTTACAAAATCAACTCAAATGTAGGTTAATTGAACTGAGCATCACATCTTGATTACTAAAAGATTTTCTCAAAGTGAGGCAATATTTTTCAATGTTACATCTCTTAGACAGGAGGACTGTTAGGATCAAATATATAACATGATTAAGCTAAGAAATACAAAGACTTTTTTGTTGCAGAAACCAAACTGTCCACTTAATTCATGATTGAAAACTAATGAAAAGTTTGCTTTTGATAGAATAATTGAAGTTACAACCATTAAATCACATTAGTTATATGCTTAATTCCGCCAAAGGTCATTCCTTTCTTTTATCTTTTCTGTAACCTCTGTTTCAGTTCATGTGAACCTCATTTTTTAGTCCGTTTAAAAAAGAATGAAGTTTTCTAATTGAAACTTCCTCTTTTAGGCTTAATGAGAAGCTTTTATAGCTATATAAACATTATGACATAATTAAGACCACACAAATGTTATAGCATATTCAAGAACAAGAAGTTCCAACATCTTCTTTCTTTTCTTTTTAAAATTTCGTGTTTAGCCAAAAATGATTTACATAAATTTCTTAGTAATTGATTGTGACCCAAGAAAGTTTACTCAAACTTCTCTTTCTGTTGCTTTTAAAAAAGATTTTAAAGATAAAAGAAGAGGGGGAAAAAGAATCCCACAGTCACCAGCGGAGCTAAAAATTTGGCGAAAGGTATACAAATTTTTTTTTTCAGTTATATTAATGGTGTGCAAAATTATATATACAATCATAATAAATACTAATATTGAACCTCTATACACCACATAATTTCCGGCAAAGATGTGCACTAAACCATCCTTGGCCTAAGGTGGCTCTGCTGATGAATGGAATGTATGCAGTCCCTACAAGTTACTCCAATTTTTATGGGATAAAGATATTATTTTCATTAGAGCCTCGAATTAATTAAAACATTTTTCAAAATGTTTCCTATTTCGTTGACCATTCATTCAGCAGTGTTGTGGAACACGTTTGATGAATAATTTAATGATTTCATACTTTGAAAATATTTTACCTTAAATAAAAAAGGCAAGCATTTTACACTTTATGGTAGTTGTTGACTATACCTTCTTATATACGTTTTGATACTCCCTTCGTTCCATTTTAAAATTGCTAGGTATACTAAAAATAGTTATTTCAAAATAGTGCAAGAGATAATTAACCATATTTTTTCAATTTTATCATTAATACTTAAAGTCATTTTAAATTGTGAAAATAATTATTATTGTATCCCTAAAAACTGAATATAATTATTATTTAAGATGATAAATTTTTCAAAATTTATAATATTTTTAAGATAATAAATTTCAAGAATCTATCTTTCATAATTTTGTATTGAACTACGTTACCTACATTAAAACGAATAGAATAAAAGGTTTACCGTGGGTGATAAGCGAGGCCAAGGACCATTGTCGAAAGCTTCACGGGCGGCTTTGACAGCCAAATCAACATCGTCCTTGTCACCTTCAGCAATTCTTGCAATTACCTCCTCATTTCTTGGATCTATCGTTTCAAATGTATTTCCTGTTATTAGTAACGAGTTAGAATTTTCATTAAGAAAATTTAAAATATAAAAATAAAAAATAATTTTAACTATATATATTGTCCAGGTTGACAATTCACAACACTGCTAAAGCACATGGCACAAAATGCTTACATTGACAGCGAACGCTCAATTAACTAGTACTACTATTGTGCACGACTAAGATTATTTTCAGGATTTTATTGTCGCACCACGTGCGACATCAACTAACGAGGGTCGAGGGGAAGTATTATTCCCTTCGTTCATATAAATTTATTACCTATTTACTTACTTCTCGAAAATTAAATTGAATAATTTTTAAAAATTAAATTAGTTTTTAAATGCTTTTTCCTATGGTGAGTGGTGACCGGCTAAGTCCCTAAAATTTGTTTCTAATTCTATTCAATAGGGCAGAAATTTTTTTTGCTTACCACAACATATTCTTTGGTAAGATGAAATATAAGAGCTTTAGCTCTGCGTAATTAAGTTATTTAAATATAAATTAATATGATATTAATTCATAATTTGAAATTCATATAGTGTATATTTATAAGTCATAATAGAATATGTATTATTATTATTACTGCGTAACTCTAACCAATTACATAACAACGCCTAAACACATGGCATAAAATGTGAAAAATATATTAATGATATATGTATTCAAATAATTAATATTAAATAATAATATAAGATTAATAATGAAAGAAATATTTAAAAAACTAAAAAAATATATTAAGTAGAAATTAATTTTTATTATTCTTTGATAAATAATTCAACCCTCAATCAACTGTACAATTAATTTTATAAAGAAATTATAGATTCACGGCGATTCACAAATTCGCCCGCGTGTGTCCACCTCTCAATTACTAGTACCACTATTGTGCCCGACTGGCTTAGTTTAGGATTTTTATATTTACTTCTTGTGTTTATTTTATTTTGTCATGTTTATTTATTTATTTTTACATATTTAAGTAATTAAATGAAGCACTTTCATTTTTCTCCATCTTCCCCTATTTATAACAATTTATATAAATTCATTACAATTAAATACTTTAATTAGGTAAAGTTAATATGATTAAATGACCTATTAATAGTTGGTTTGCCCAAACTTCAAACATTAATTCCTTTTGAGAAATATTCTTTTTTTTAAAAGTAATTATTACAAAAGTAGTTTTGATAGCGGTTTATGTTTTGGCAAATTTTAAAAATTTTTGAATAACAAGTAGTATTTGGTTTAAACTTTTTAAAGGTGTTTGTATTTTCTCAAAAAGTGCATTTTAAATAAGTGTGAGAAAAATTATTTTTGTAGGCTTTCTGAAAAATAAATACATCTTCTTTTAAAAATATTTTTAATTTTTTTAATTTTTTTAATTTTTTTATCTTTTTTGATTTTTTTAATATTTTTAAAAAAAATAAGCACGGATATAGGTCAACACTTTTCATATGCCGTCACGGATTTCAGTAAAGGGAAAAAAAGGAAAAAGACCCCCAAAAAAAAAACAAAAAGTCTCAAAACTCAAAATCCTAATAACCCCAAAAATCTTCCAAAAACCAAATCCAAATACTCAAAAAAAAAAATCAAGAAGACAGAAACCTAAGGGGTCGTTTGGTTCACTAGTAAGTTACCTCACGGTTATAACGATGACTTATCTTATTATCCTTTAATCTCAAGGCGAGTTTCTGTTGAGAATGAAATAATTGTTCGTATTCAAAGGTGAACAAAGCAATAGATTCTAGAGTTTGAGGCTTTTCCAGGCCAAAAAAGGGCTTATACTCCTCGCCTTTATTTGATGAAAACTACACCAGTGGAAAGCCTACAAAGCTAGCCTATAGTAGTCGGTCTAATCAAAGCCTCACGACAACATAAAATTAGCCTTATGAACTGAATCTTAAGTAAAAAGCTTAGCCCGCCCGCATACCAACTTGAGACTAATTTATCCATCTAAAAGTAAAATGCGATAAAATAATATCTGAGATCAGTATAAATTTATCTTAAAATAATTTCTTTTTATCGTTAATCAAATTTTAATTTTAATAATTTTTAAAATATTTCATATTATCCCACATACCAGAGGGACCCCATACGAGAGATAGCGATTTTGTTCGTTGACATATTCATCAAACAGATAGAGAGAGATAAGAAACAGAGTATAAAACAGTGTAATTAATCAAACCTGAAACGGAATCGACGAATTCGCCATTGATGAAGAGCTTTGTGTACTTAATCTTTGGAATCTGTAAGTGGGTTTCTAAATTTCCGTTGGATTGCACCATCTTTCTCTACCGACTGTAGAAATTTTTTTTTGCTGGTGGTGGTGGTGGTCTGTGTTTTATGGATCTATGGAAGAGAAACAGCACATGCATACATACAGCATATATATAGGCTCAAACTCCTGGGGTCTTTGCCGTGAAGGGCGGTTATAATATAACAAAAGAAAGAAGACTCGTAAGGTGACAATGAAGACTTGAAAAAAACATATTTGGAGTTCGACTTTTTCGATATAATCGTAAGGTGACAATGAAGACTTGACAATAACATGTTGGGTCCGACTTTTTAGAAATAAGGTATATCAAAATAATTAATTTAAATAAAGATAATTTTAATTATTTAAATTATTATTCATCTCACAATCGTACGTGTTGCAATATAAGAGTCAATGTAATAAATATTTGAAAATATTGTTTTTTAGATTCTTAGCTCAAGGAGAAAGTGTAAAATGACATTCTTTTTAAGTAAAAGTTTTAAAAGTATATTTAAAAATATTTGAACTTTTTGTATTTCTATATTCAAATTATTAGATAATAATATTTATTAAATATAAAATTTTGATTTATTTTAGTTTTCATACTTGTAGTTTGGTTTAGATGTTTTTTTAAAATATAATTTAAAAATAATTCTTTCGATATAATTTTTATCTAAATTATTATTAAATATTTATTAAAATTTAATAATTTAAAGAATAAAAAATTTTTTGTTAAGAGAGGCTATCGGAGCATTCCTACGGTTTTTATTTTCATTTTTAAAAATGTTTCTCAAATGGTCAGAAGTGAACACCACGTTAACAGCCAGAGGTGTAAGGCCTTAGGCCTCTGGTCAATAAAGACAACTTGCTATTTTTAAAAATATTTCTGAGGAGTTCGATTGACTTTTTAGGGTCGAAGAGATATTAAAATTTTCCTTTTAATATGATATTTAATATTTATATTAAAATTTGATTAAATTTAAATTTTATTTATTATAAAATTTATCAATAAAGTTGCAATTTTAATTGCTATTTATAAATCAAATATTTGATAAAAAATGAGGGAGATTTCAATAATTCTGCAATAATTCGTACTAATAAACGATTTAATAGCCCAACTGCCAAAGGGGACTCGTTTCATGTACGTATAGTCAGTCATGGGCCGTCTTGTCATTTTGATAAAGTTGATTTAGACAACAAAACAAAAAGGGGGAAAAAAATGAAGAAAAAAGGAAAAAAGATCATGACTAATGGAAGAAGGAAATATAGAGAGCAAAATAAAACGCAAAAACTAAATATAAATGTGTACAAGGAAATTGAAAATATATAAAAATGGCGGAATTAAGTGACATCGTTTTAAAGTTAGCGTAATTTTAATTTAGGCAATCTTAATTAAGACTTGTTCATTTTAAACTTGTTTAATGTAGGTTTCATTGTGTTATTTTGACATTTTTACGATTGTCATGTTGCGTATTTTTCACCCACCTAAAACATTAGCCAAAAAACCTTTTTAAACTGATGTGGCATCCAATTTAGCCACATAACATTATCATCAACCCACCCCAATTATATGGCTGATTTTTATTTTTTTACTTTTATTTCCTCTTCCTCCTCCTTCTTGCCTTGCTTAAAATTTGAGTTTTCTTCTCCTGCAATAATCTTTCTTATGTCATCACTATGATGTTGTCGTCGTTGCTGCATTAATTTTTTGGTGAAACTCCGTATAATCAAATCTGAATTTGATATAATCTTTTGGTGCAACTTCATTATTTTCTGCGAAAATTAGATCACGAATTTTTTAAAGCTGAGCTTGAAGAAAGATTAGCAAGGTGATTTGAAAAATAAATTTTAGATAGAAAAGTAACAAAAAGTAGGGGTGACAGCCACTTTATTTGCTTTTGGAATTCGTTCTTCTTCTTCTTCTAAGGTGGGTGGTTGTGCTTTTGTAATGTAGGAAGAAAGAGGAAAGAGGGAGGGAGGAAGAACACAAGAAGCGAGAAGGGAGAAGGCGATTTGGGGGGTTCGGCGAATGGGTCAAGGAAGAGGGAGGTGGAGATGGCGATTGGGTGGGTGGGGAAGGGGGATTGTGTTTCTGTAAAATAAATTTTAAGTGGTCAATTTTTTTTGTAATTATTTGGGCATAAATATGTCGATTCATTGGTCATTTGCCTTGTATTTAGTCCTTATTTGTGTGTGTAATGACAATGGACCATTAAAATGAGTTGGCACGATTCAATTGGCAACTAATCCATGTAAGGAAATATACATTGCTTTGTCATCGCGAAGTGTATTGTCACTGCTTGTTGTTTTTCTTCGATTGTCGAGAAAAATGTCAAGAAATAGCCACTTGCGGGTTAGCTACGTAAGGTGTAAAATGAGAGCAATCTTAATTAAGATGTGATTAAAGTTGGTGCTCCCGGCTTTAAGAGGACTTGATAGATTTCGCCTATAAATATATAATTATATGTATATAATACTCAAAAATTAAGGACATCTAACTATTATTGCTAAAGGTGTTTTGAACTAAACTATTATAAAAAGGATATTTTTGAATCAAACAACTACGATAGAAATTGGTATTTCTAATTACCAACTATTAGTAAAAAAGTTATTTTTATTTAATTTTTTCGTAATTTAAAAATATTGCATTTCTTCCCTTTCCATTTTAGAAATGAAATAAATACAAAATTGAATCACAAGTTGTGATTTTCCAGCTACATCCAATACCAATAATTGCATCCAGAAGTAGTTTTCCACATAACCATTAAAGGAAGTGGCAAAGTTGTATCTAGGTACCAAATAGAGGTGAATCATTCGTTTAAAAAATTATTTGAGCGGGTATTAGATTATATTTTTTTATATTTTAATTATATTATACTTACACATAAACTAATTAAAGTATTCAAAGTCAAAGTATCTTTATTATCAACAGTGAATTTAATCACAAAGACCTGAATTTGAAAAAAGAATTTAAATTAAAAAATTAAAAAAGGAAATAATGATGTGATTATTTAAAAGTTGAAAATTTTAATCAATTTTTTATTTAGTTATTTAGTTATTAAATTAAAACTTGTGAAATTTAACTTAAAATATAAATGAAGTTGTTCCTTTTTAAAAAAAAAGGTAATATGTGGAAATCTGGTTACCTCTAGTTGTTTTGGTTGGCAGTGGGGTGTGGCACGTTTTCTTATTTTTCTTCAGGAAACAGATAAAGTTTTTTTTTTAAATTAGAAAATTTGAAATTTCTTTTTCTTTAATAAAAAATATATTAATTTAAACTTAGCAATTTTCATTGTGAATTAAATTTATCAAATTTTTTAATTTTTAAGAAATTCATTAATTAATTATATGTTAAGTTCAGTAAATGTGAGTTTTTGGTTGAATTTAATAATTTTAGTTTAAAAAAAAAGAAAATAGTAAAAAAAATCAACTTCCGAAATTAAAAATTAATTTAATTTTATAATATTATTATAGTAAACACAATATTTGAATGAGCGTATTTTTATATTATTAATTTAATTAACATTTTTTATTGTTTGGTTTGGTCTATTATGGCCCAGTAATTTATTAAAATACCTTATCTTTTTTCGGTTTAGTATATAAGTATGGCGATAGGATTAATTAAAATACGCTAAGTACATTACTATATATTAAATTTATCAATAATTGCTAACAAAATAATTCAAAGATAATTTTATTATGCTAATTTCTCATAAGTATACCCTTCAGATATATTAAATTGTTAAATTCATGTAAATTCAAATTAAATTAAAAGCGGTCAAATAAAGTTCTAAGGTTTATAAAGTGTAGAAAGAACAACCTAGAAAAAGAAAGAAAGCCCGATCTGTAGTATACGGTAGATATTTGGGTGAAGTTAATAATATAGGATAAAGGGTAAAATAAGATTATATGATATTAAATAGAGCATAATTGAAAAAGAAAATTAAATTACAGTGAAATTACACTAGATTGATAGTTTCATAAGGTAAGTACTTTGGGGATTACTGTGTGAAATCATGAAGTAATATATCACATATTTAATGTGATATTAAAACAATATAATACTCTAAATAAGATATGATACTATACCATCTGTAATCACATTTCAACAAGGAAATAAATTTATTAAATATATATAAATTTAACAAAAATTCAATAATTTAAATAAATTATAATTTCCAAAACTCATAAATTCTATATTCTAATAAAAAATATATGGATTTTAGGCTCATTTCTGTAAGTCGGCTGGTTTTTCTTTCATTAGGCCAAAATAATAGTCCAATAAATGCATATTACCATGAAATTACAATTTATTAGAGATAAATTTGTTTGTTTTATTCTCAATCACATTACCTTATCTTGCTTGTTTTGTTGTATATATTTTAATGGATTAATTTGTACACACCTTTTCTGTTTTTTTCTCATGATTAGCCCAGTTGAGTGTGAAGTGTATCAAAATTAAAATTCCCATACATAATAATATTAATTTGTTTGTTGGCAATAATAAAGAAAGAAAATAACAAAGGTTGAAAATTAAGGAAGGAAAGTGTAATTTGATTTTTAATAGACCAAATATAATACGATCACACTCATACCGTGACTAGTTATTTATTTATAGTATTATTTTATTATAATGCTTGAGTTTTTTAAATTATTTTATGTTTCTTTTATTTTATTATAATATTTTATCTATAAAAATGACATTTATGCAATGATGTGATAGCTATAAAATTGCATTTATGTCATGGTCATTCTTAAATATTAAACAATACTATCTGTAAGAAACATATTATATGTAAATAAATATTAAAATATTTGCACAGTAATCATCATTAATACTATCACCATAGTAAATTTCCAAGTACTAATATCTAAAGAAAAATATTAATATTATAATAATATCTATCAATTATGGTCATAACTTAACGAGAAAAGACTAATGATGTTTTGTTATTTTATTTTATTTTTTACGTTCATAGTCTTTCCTAATTTTCTTGCTAAACTTGTATACTTTTGTTTATAGTAACTTTAAATGAGATCTAGCGTGAATGTCATTATCGTATATATGACACACTATTATAATAAATTTAAAATTTTCGAGACAAAAACTATCATTTATAAATTTGTTGTATATTATAGTTGCTGTATGAATAGAAATTTTTTTCTACCTAATTAAAAAATTTTGGAGTATTTGAATCTTAAGAATAGTTTTTAATAAATAGGGTTTCCTTCTTTAATGAATTTTATACGGCATAAGTCACTATCAATTAGATAAATATAAAATTGACTGGAAAATTTTTAAAATAAAAGACTAATATGAAGTTTTGGGTAAAATGAAAGTAGCTTTTGAAGATTAATAGGAAGTTTGCAACTTTTTTTATTTAAAGTATAAGGAATATCAGTTGGCAATTAGAACTGCTGAATTATGGAAAACCAGAGTTCTCCTTTTCCAAACATCAATTGATTAGGAGAATTAAATACTCCACGGCACCGATAGGAAATTTTTTTTTATGAAAAATATTTTTAAATAAAATAAATATATTTTTTTATTTTATTTAATATTTATTTAAAAAATATTATAATAAAATATAATATTTAGAAAAATATTATGTAGTGAGTTAGGATAAGAAGTATGAGGTATTAGGGATGAAGTTACGAAAGTAAAGAGGTGAAGATGAGTGTGTTGGAGGATGAAGATAATATTGTCAAATAGAATATAAGTTATAAAACTTATTTTTTCTTGTTTTATTAAAAATTATTTTCTATCATTAGTATTATTAGTATGGATGTATTCTTAAACGCAATAAATTTAATATCTATCATTTCTCATTGAAAAAAAAAAAAGATCCTTTCCCAAATCATGATGTATAAGAATACTATTAAAAATATAGATTTTTCATCCAATCTGTAAAAATATAATTTTCTTCTATGGATAGGAAACTGACAAAAATGCATTAAAAATAATTTCTTATTAGATAAAAATACAATAATTAAAAAAATTAAAAAAATTAAAAAAATTAAAAAAATTAAAAAAATTAAAAAAATTAAAAAAATTAAAAAAATTAAAAATATTTTTAATAAAAAATAATAAATTTTTAATAATAAAAGTTCATCTCTGTTGGATGTGTAATCTCTGATCCAGAGTTTCCTTTATTCGTTTAGCAAGCGACTTTCTCCTAACTTATTACGTGTGTCTCCATATATATAAATATTATGTACAGATAAATTTTTTTTATTTGTATTTGTGTGGGGATGCGAGCAAATCAGAAATATTTTTTGAATATAGTTTAAATTAATTTGATCTTAATTATACATTACAACCTATAAAAGAAAATATATTTGTTTATCTAATCTTGATATAAAATTTTTAATAGAACATCTTCTTAAATAGGCATTATCAATTTAATTTGATAACAAAGTTGACAACTATGATGACAAAATAAATGATTAAAAAGGTTACGTCAAACAATTAAATAAATTAGAAACATAATTATACACCAGAAGGAGAAGAAAAAACAAAAACAAAACTTAATTATGCTAAAATTAGGCTCAATATTCAATCGTTTTATTCTTTGAAAAAGAAAATTAAGATGTTCGTTACCAAGAAAAATATATTTTAATGTGAAATATTATTTGTAATTTTTTTTATTAAATAATTATTTTTAAAAAAAATTGAAATATATTTCATCGTTTGAATATACAAAAAACTATAAGATAATTATGTTACTATGAAAATATTTAGATATACTTCGAATTGATTATGTGCAGATGTTGTTGATCTGCTTTGAAATTTGGATATATATACACATAAGAAGTTCACATTATCTGTGGCTGAAGTATAAATATCGTCTTCAAATTAGTTAGTTGACATTTAAACTAAAACATTATTATAATTTTTTTTGTAAAAATTAAAAATATTAAACTTTAAACTCATGAAGTTGAAACTATATACTGAAGCTTTGTCAATATATATATTACCACCACTCTCACTAGATAATAATAAAAATAAAATTTTTTGACAATAAATCACCAAAATTATTGTAATATCATTTTATTTATTTTCATCCTTAGTTCTTCTTATTAGCCTATATAACAAAATGATTCTCGGCTGAAATAATGAGATTTTTATTTTTAAATTGTGAAATCTTTTTATTATTTTTGTTATTTCGATAGATCTTACATTTTTAACGAAAAATCTTATCGGGTAAATAATGATTTTTCGGTAGTGATTCGTATGTGAATAATTATAATTTACTTATAGTGCCTTTGATATAATATTTGAATATCCAAAATTTGAATTCTAAAATATAAATTAATTTAATCTAATTTAACTTTGAAGATTAATTAAAAAGTGAAATTTGATAATTATTTTTGAGAAAAATCACCGACCAGTATAGATATCGAGCAATAACGGAGCCATATATATCCAAAGAGGTACGTATTCAAAATATGTGTAGATGTCGAATAATAACGGAGCCACATGCAATAACGGAGCCATATATATCCAAAGAGGTACGTATTCAAAATATGTGTAGATGTCGAATAATAACGGAGCCACATATATCTAAAGAAATACACATTCAAGATGTGTGCAAATGTAGAGCAATAACGAAGCCATATATATCTAAGGAGGTGTCAGATATATATTCAAGACGTGTGCAGATGTCGAGTGCCACAATTAGATTATTTATTACTTAAAAAAGAGGATAACAAATAACTTTATATATTAAAATTGAATTAAGTCATATACATTGATAGTATAAATGATATCTT
>JACEIK010000626.1:330829-344972 GCA_018107945.1 Datura stramonium
AATAATATTAAAAGAAAATATTATAAGTATTACGGAGAATATTGCTATTCATATATGATATATCGTACATATTTTCCACCCTAATGAGAGGAAAGACGATTATATTTATGCTTGTTGATTTGCAATTCAAGATTGTTGTATCTTTTTATTTATTTATTAAGATTATTTTGGAGATCATTTTGATGAGGGAGCAATAGCGAGAAAAGTGTCTATTTTGTGTTGATATTATTTAGGCCAAACACATAGGCGGCCCCTTAAAGTTGCCAAAAATTTTCACTTGAACACCTCACCTATTGTTATAATCTATTGACCACTCAAAGTGTGAGAAATTTGTACTTATAAGATACAAGATGCAGAGATACTAACATGAGGTGCGTGCATTTCACATGCGCTGACATAGCAAAAGAGCCAATAAGACAATGACAGGTGGCATCCCAAATAATTGTAAAAAGAAAATTACTGTGCAAAACTTTAAAAAAAAAAAGAAAACATAATTTTAAAACCCATGTCTGTTGTCTTATTCACAATTTCATTCCACCATTGAAATTAAACCCATCATTGAATCAAATCCAAATACACCTCAAATCCGTTCCAAAATTCTTCAAAGTTGAGATTTGAGCTCCTTTCAATATTTCGATTCTTNTTATTATTTTTAAAAACAATTACTATTAAACATGCATAGTACCACATAAAGCCACAACCCGCCTTGTATCAATTTAAAAATCTTTTATTTGAATCTGCCCCACACCCGCAAATTCTAAAACCCACTCACTCCCGCATCCGTCCCAGCCTATTGTCATCCCTAACTTTGACTGACTGGGTTTTAAAATTATTTTTAAAAAATAAATAAAAAAGTAAGGAAAGTTCTAATACCAAATCACGAATTTTATATATTCCTGTTATGCTTAAGCACAAAATTGAATTATTATTTTTTTGGGACTAAAAGTGCAATTATCTTTTACTATAACGGCCAATAGCCGCGGATTCACTCCCATTCGATCCCCTTCTAGGGTTTCTGCTTCCATTCTCGTGAAGCACAGTGGGGATTCACCATTTGCAACCCTAATACAATTCGATCAATCATGCGTGCGGCTTATGACTTCTCTTTCAGTCGGGCTAGATCCGGCACACTTTCCTTCTACGCCCGCCGTCGTCCATGGAGAGAGCTACTGGCCCACCCGTCTTGCTACACCCTACCCATTTCCCTCAGCGATTTTGGATCTCGGGTCAAGCGAAACCTCGGCTACTTTCGGGTCAACTACGCCATGGCTGTATTGTTCATACTCTTCTTAAGCCTTTTATGGCATTCAGTTTCAATGATTGTGTTCTTAATCGTGTTCGTCGCTTGGTTTTTCCTCTACTTCCATCGCGACGAGCCGTTGATGGTTTTTAACCGTATGATTGATGATAGGATTGTTCTGGTTGTTCTCAGCGTTGTTACGGTGGTTAGCTTAGTGCTGACCCGCGTATGGTTGAATGTGTTGGTATCGATTGCGGTAGGAATGGTATTAGTTCTTTTGCATGCGACGTTTAGAATTACAGAGGATTTGTTTCTGGAAGAGGATGATGCCGCTGATGGTGGATTGCACTCTTTTGTGGGTACCTCCGTATGATATGAAGCTATAACACGGGACGGATCTCAAAAAAATGTTACTCATCTCTTGAAGCAGTTACTGTTGAATTTTCATTGTATGGATATAGAAAGTTGGAACAGAAAGCAATGAGTTTTTAAGGCATTAGATAGTGCAATTTCCCAATGCTTTATTCTACGGCCGTGAATGGCTGTTGTTTACATTTTTCAATGGAGAACTGAGACACGGATTAATATGGAATGCCTCGTTTTTGTTCTGTCGTTGTAAATAAAGTATTACTACAGTTTGGGAAAAAGGTAAAGGGGGTTTGAGATTTCGGTTTGCAGTCTTAGGAGTGAAAAAGCAAAGATACTTTGAGCTGGTGAACTCATATGCTATGATAGAACTAGTGTTTGGTGTATTATCTGAATTTATGCATTAAGCAATTAGGTTACTTGAGCTTTTCATGCTTATATGTTTGATTAATCAATCAACTATGCTTATATGTTTGATTAATCAATCAACCCGACCGATTTGTTGGAGTAGGTTAACATGAATCCACATAGATCACAGCATTGACTATGTTTTGCGAGAATCATGTAGGTGGAGTCATGCGCTTGATTAATACTTACATCAGACGAATTTGTAAAATTGGCAAAACCATCAATGGGAAGTTTGATTATCTTGGAATAAAGATGATGGCACATCTCTAGACTAGCAGACAGATAGAACAAGCACATGAATCCTAATCTCAGAATGGCAATTGAATACAACAATACAATTCATCATTCTAGTCTGATAGAAATGTTGCCCAATGTACCGCCAAACTGCAGTTCTCACAGGTGAAATATTAGTAACCTTTGAAAAATAAATTAATTGTATATACCAACATTTGAGGTTCGAAAGACGTGAATTTTAAAAACATCATCAAAATTCACGCAGTACGAGTACAAGGTAATGTACAAGCATACAACAGATTGCAGAAAGAGGGTGAACTTGAGAGAATGACATCTCAGTCTAGAGCCAGAATACCCGAACTCGAATTTCAGTATCTTCTTCATTATCTCATTCCTCATTTCCTGCTTATCTCCACCAATTCTAGTTGCAGTGGTCGAAAACGACTTATGAGTCTACAGTCTCACCACATGATGCCCACTCTGAGGCATAGTGGTCAGCAATTCCAGTCTGCTAATTCAACACATGACTAGTTCTCATATAGTTTATCAAGTATATGAATGCAGTGATAATAACTCAAGAAGCTGGAACGCCTGGGATCTTTCGAGCATAAGCTAGCCCCATAACAAAATCCTTTGCTGATGAACCAATAATTGCTGGTATTCTTTCAGATGTGGTAGTTTGAAGCCACATATCAACCAAACTGTTCAGAGGTAAACTGGGGACTATTGATTGTCCCATACATCTAATCTCAACCTACAAAATAAACTAGAGTCAGCACAGCATAAAAGTAAAAACAATCAAATCCTTTACAGCAACTATTCTCTTCTGTCTGTCATACGTACACACTAGGATAATCTATGAAGAAATGGTGTCAGCCCTACTTGTTACTTGCTAGGATAATCTATGAAGAAATGGTGCCAGCCATACTTGTTACTTACGGGTTTCCTTCTTGCTAATCGAAAAGGGACATTTCATTTAACATTAAGCACCATACATTACCATTCCTCATCTTAGCACTCACATAAAGTAGAGCGTAACCTGCCCCAAAGTGGAGTTAGTCATGTTGAAATTTGTTAACAGAACCTAGTTCAAAACCTGACTGGATGACCATTGCACCCAATGTCATTTAAAATTATAGAAAACCATGTCCCCCAGACTTCATTCTAGTATCAGCAAGGAAGATGTATAATTGTGCATAAAATGCTAATGTTGTTCATTGGTTAATAAAATAACTAGAAAGCAAGATAATCACCTCATCTTCGCTCTTAAGATCCAATTTACGCATCAGGTATTTTTGGATGAAAGAAACTGGAATATTACCATCCCTGCAACAGTGGAAAGATATGAGAAAAATTATGAGGAAAATATGCAAACATACCAGTCTCAAAATGTTAAAGATATTGGTGGTTCTACTCCTACAAAAGGACTACCTCAATCTTTATTTTGGTGCATAGAAACTTTTCCAACTTGAGCTTCTCTTTCTAGCCTCTAATACTATTCTCCCCATTTGGCTCTAGGTGTCTTGCACTGCCAAACAGCTATGACTTATCCATTCCCCATATCTCCATCCTCCAAGTCTTATCAGTGTACATTATGCTAGTTATACATCCAAAATCACTTGCAAGTTGGATGCTGATGCGTATTTAGGTTCCATCAGGCCCATCATTCTCGGATTATTTGTTTTAGCAACTCCCAGAGAACCCCTCTTTTTCTGCATTTCCATTTTAACCTTTCGAATCAAATCTTCCCAAAAAATGCTCTTTTTCCATTCCCATTCCCATTCATCTGAAATGTTTAAGAATTTTAATGTCAAGATATCAAATTGTAAGTTTCTTTTTGTCCGTGATTTCCTCCTCTTTTTCTTTTTAAAATTCACAGATCACATTATCACAAGCATAAATCACTTCATGCTATTATTACTGCCTTCACATTACTGTTGGTTATAAGCCTTCATAAGTTAGCAACTGTGATTTCTGAACTTAGCTGGCCCTGGAGATAGGATTCTTGTTTCGTATATAATTAGTTAACTGAAATTGGAAAGTGTAGTGCTTTCTTACTAAATAACCTCGGTTGGTGAGGATTTTTAAGGTCACAAGATATAGACCAAACCACAACAGAGGAAAGAGATTTAATGAACACTCCATACCCTGTCCGATCTAGCTTCCACATATCTCAAACTTCACTTGAAGAGATCATTTTTGGTTCAAGCTCAAGCACCTTAGTTTTACTCATGAAAACATATTCCGATTGAAGGCATGCTAACCAAGTGATATTCTTCTATTTTGAGCACATGTGGAAGCAATCATACCAAAACTAATGCACTGGATCCCATCAAAACTTCAAAACTAAGCATACTTATACTTCGGCAAGAGTAGTACTAGTATAGGTGACTCCCTTGTAAGTCCTCGTGTTGCATCCTTGTTTACCCAACTTGAATTCAGGCATAATGGTTATTGCTTGTTGAATAACTACCCCAGAAGACAAACCAGCACAGTGTAGGAAGATCGTCAACTTCACTGACAACCTTTTACCAAAGCAAATGACTAGCTTTGAGGGATTCAACCTGAGTGTTGCAGACCAAATATGCAAATAAATGTCCCTTCTCAAACAGCTTAAACTTCAAAAAGTAGTCACACACTTATGGTATCGGAGCAAGGCGAAGTTTCTAAATTCAAGTCTCACATCCCCCAATTATCAAAAAAGAAGTTTCATGTGCGAGAAAAGAGAGTCAAGCCCGCACATGAAGGAGCGTTTTCCAAACCTAATATAAATAAACAAATGTATCTTCTCCAACTGCTTAAACTTTTAGATGAGGCGGTCACACAATTTAATACAACAACAACATAGCTAGTGTATTCCCATAGGTGGGGTTTGGGGAGGGTAGGATGTACTAATACCTTATCCCTACCTTTGTAACATAGAGAAGCTATTTCCGATAGACTCTCGGCTCAAAAGGGAAGTATTCGACACAGAATAGTAAGAAAGGAGACAGCAAAGTAACAAGATACCAAACATATGCAGCAACAAATGGTAATACACATCGAAGAATAAGAAAATACGCGATAACGAAATAATACTACTAAAAGGACCAGAGGAGGTTACCCCACTCCCTCTCCCACACAGAATGCGATAACACCCAGCTACCAACTAACCTTTTACCCCAATCCTCGACCTCCATACTTTCTTGTCTAAATTCATGTCCTCAGTCAGCTGAAGCTGCGACATATCCTGTCTAATTATCCCCCCTAGCTTTTCTTCAGCCTATCTCTGCCTCCCCTGCCTTCTGCTACAGCCAACCTCTCACACCTCTTTACTGATGCATCCTCGCACCTCCTTTTCACATGCCCAAATCATCTCAGCATTGCTTCCCTCGTCTTATTCGATGTTGATGTCATTCCCACCTTATCCTGTATAACTTCGTTTCTTATCATATCTCTTCGTATATGCTCACACATCCATCTGAGCATCCTCATTCTCCGCTATCTTCATCTTCTGGACATAGGCATTCTTGACTGGCCAACAATCTGTCTCATACAATAATGTTGGTCTAATCACCATATGTAGAACATTCCTTTAAGCCTTGGTGACACATTCTTATTGCATAGACCACCGGATGCGAGCCTCCATTTCACCCACCTTGCTATAATACAATATGTGACTCATCGTCAATCTCTCCATCTCCTTGGATTGAGTGGGAAGAGTTTTATTTAATAATATTTATTTTGTTTAAGACTCCTATATTTTGGCACTTCATCGTCACCAGGTTATGACTTCTTTGAAATGGATCATGCACATTGTACTTTGTAAGAATTGACTTCATATATCTACCTGATTGGTATGAAATTTAAGCTTGTGCCTGAAGTGGGACACAATAAAAGTTGGCAAATTAGTGCAACTCTGAAAAAAATGAAACTAAGATGTACAAATATCTAAGCTAATATATGGCAGCTGTGGAAGCAAACAATCAGTCTAACATTGGAGGAACTTTTGGATGGTAGAAGCATGTTACACAGTAAATCAGTTTTCATAGACCAAATCGGATATGTAATTATTGGAATAATTGTTGGAGATTCAAAATGATGGATATGCAAGCATGATAACTTATATGATGTTCTATATCTCCATGAAATCTAGAAACTTTTACTTGCATCTATTATTTGGTCAATGTACTGGAACTGATAACATTCAAGATTATGTAGGATTATACACAAAAGATCCTTTTTTGACTCTCTATTTAGTTCTATGTCTCTTATCCCTAGGAGGTCTTACACCACTAAGAGGTTTGTTCGAAAAACTATTTATTCTAGTATGGATGACAGGCAGGCCCATAGTTCTTAGATTTAATAGGACTCCTTGCAAGCATTGTTTCTATCTACTATTATCTAAAAATAATTAAGTTATTAATGACCGGACAAAACCAAGATATAACCCCTCACATGCAAAATTATAGAAATTATATGAAATCCCCTTTAAGATCAAACAAACAATCACTCTGACCATTGGAGGAACTTTTGGACAGTAGAAACATGCTGTTGCAGCAATGATGTGGAAGAAACCAGAGAATTTTGAGGCTTGAGGAGCATCATTGACTAAAAAGCAACTGCAGTAGTGGTAGCTGGGAAATAAATAGGTAAGAAGATGGAAAACAACTATAATTACGAATATAGTAATGCTAGATCCACATTCATTGCTGCTTCTAGCTCTTTCAGAAAAAGTAAAAACAAATGAGTCTAAGAAATTGACTCTCTATACTCTGTAGTACACTAGTATTTTACTTATTAAAAATTAATACAAATACAGAGTTAAGATATTAATGCCACAAAGTGGGAATTATCCCTATTAAAGGAGAATACACATCAAAAGGAGTTATGTCGGAATATTAACCTCTACAAAAGCCATCCAATGACTCAAACGAATCAGACTAGGTTACCTCTTACTTCTAGTACCAGAAGAAAGTGGTACAAGGGGGACATTTACAACTTACAGACCAATATTTTCAAGACCAAACACTCCCTCACCTGATTGGTCAAATAACTATGAACTACCCATAAGATCCAGCAAGAGACAGAGTTACCAACTATATGGGAGAGATAGTTCATATAGAGGCAATACTTAGGGAGCTAACAAAGAGAAGATAAGGAACGTAAAGGCACTTAACTAGGCACAAACATCCACTTCATTATACTACCTAGTGGTGGCAAATGGGTTAGTTGGGTTGGATGTATGGTGGTTGAAAACGGATCATATATCAATTCGCCCATATTTAAGCAAGTTAAAACGAGTTGGGTCATTAACAGTTCGGGTCAAAACGGGTTTGACCCACTTTTTATATGGGTTAAAATAATTCGTCAGATTTTATACATAACCAAATAGGAAATTAAGCATTATCTAAACTTTGATAATACAGATCTTTTAAAAGAAGACCGTTTGAAGCAACTAAAATATATCTAGTGAAGTTAAACCTTAAAACATTTTAGACATATTAATTAATTTTTTTAAACTTGATACGAACTCTTTCAATAAAATATTCAATATATTCAATTTAAATTATGATTTAAAACATGGTTTAACCAAAATCAATATAATCATTTATTCAAAATCTTGTTCTACAAATCTGTTAAAAAACTAGGTCTGGTTTTCGACCGCAAGAGTAAAAGGCTATGACTAGTTGCTTCTCATGGTGGGTGACGTGTCTGACATGCTCAGAGAGCTAATAATAGAGAATACCTCTCTTAAAATAGAGCAAAGTACAGATTATTTGAAAACTATATATTGAGCAAAGACTATTTTTAAAAAATGTGAGTGACATGAAGGACAAAGATTATGTACCGCGAGTGATCTAGCAGAAAGCTAGCCCAACACAGTTAACCCATATCTGACCCATAAATAAACTGTGACTGACCCATTTTGCTCAGTTTAAAAATGGGTTGAACCCAAATTTTACCCAATTTAAATAATACTCACCAACCCGCTTAAGTATGGGTGGATTTTATTGAAATATGGGTGCATTTCATTGGCAGTAGCTATATACTACCAAAGGTGGTGCTTTGTTATCACATCCAAGTGGTAGTATCAGGCCCTTTATCTATTGTTCTTGAGAAATGACCCAGTATGGCCTTGTGGCTCAAGTAGCTAGCTTATGTTTAACACTAACATTACAAGACAGATCTCTCATAAGTTGCTACAATTCCTAAAATATACTGGCCTATCAAAATAATTCTCATTGGCTCTGTCCTGAAGGGGGGAAAAATCCACAATGCACTTGTTAGCAGTTTTTTCCTAGTAACCCATTAGGTACTTTAACTCCGTCTTTGGAGTATTAGTTATGCTCCAAACTCGCTTCCTCCAAAGAAAGAAACCCAAATTATAACTGGGGGTTTATGCACCATAACCACTTTGGAAATAATGTACCAGAGTCACCCATCAAGTTGACTAAAATAGATAGAAGGAACAATTACTGCCTGTACCCCAATTCTCTAGAGGATCTATGACTATTCCAAGTCCAAATGCAAAAGACTGAGAATCCACCAAGTAATGTTCTTAATACGATACCCGTTCACCCTGTGGTTGCTCCATAGGCAAATGCCTCATTGAGGCCAGTTGTTCTTATGAACCCTTTTGATATAAAAAAAACATCGGTAAATTTGTTACTACATGAAATTCTTTGCACTTATGATTGTATTCAGTCATCTAAGCGCGAAGGTCATCTTAGTACATGCCACTTCCAGTTTCTCTCTGCCCACACGGGTTTCCCAGGTTAAAGTATAAAAGCCCAAACAGCACCAAACTGAGTTTAACCAGTTTAACCAGCTGGTGCAGTGGGAACTATCGAATAATGGAAAAAAAGCACGCAGGAAAGCTTCAACAAACAAACATAGCTTGATAAGCGGAGCTAAAGAGAACCTACTGAACTTGCCCGCCAGAACTGCCCTTAGACTGGATTTGCTATACCCTAAAAACGTATCTTTCCTTATGGAAGAAGATGAATAAAAAACAAGTAAACATACCAATAAAAGGACATCAAACAGTTCTAGAAAGACAACAACACCTTATCAAACAAAACAAAAGTTCATATGAAGAAAAAACCAGAAAAAAAAAAGAAGACATAAAGGACCAAAACAAAAGTCATCAACAACATAGGAAAACATTAACCAAAATAACAATAGGAAAAGAGATGTGAAAGTTGTGGCGGATATTATTGTTGCTTTTTAATTTTTGAAATAACATAACAAAGCAAGACCAGATTATTGTTTCTAGAAAATCACCATTAAATCTCTCCAATTAAAAATGCATATCGAGAAGCAACTTTTACATAAAAATAATGACTTGGTATATCTATTAGGTTGGAGTTCAAAGATGGTATGGTTCTTTTATGCCCCACGGCTTTGGTGCAATGGGTATGAGTGGTAGGCACATGTTAAGAGTTCGAGTCCTCGTATGAACCACTGTTTGGTATTTGAGTGGAGAATTTGTAGAGGAGAGGGCCATTATACTCCGATTTTGAAGCTAAAAACAACAGATTCCATGGTTATAAAAATATATGGATCCTTTATGACAAGTGGGTCTAAAGTTAGGTGATAGATTAACCATGGTTTGTTTAGTGGTTGGAGAGTGTAGAGTATCTTTGCTTTTGTTAGTAGCTGGAAGGTGTAAACATAGCATCCTGAACCTTTAATAATAATTTTTAGTTTAATTTAGGAAGTGAAAGTTTCGCTCATCCAAGCAAAAGGCATGACATTCATTTTGATTCAGGTCGACCATATGAATACCGCACTTCTTGAAGTGCACAGAGGTTGACAGGTGTGTACAATACTTAAAGAATCTACATCTAAGACAAGGTTTTACTCTTTCGGATTATTTAATCTAAATCCCACAAGAAAATCTAGGGAGAATGGGATAATTATCTATCTGATTATACAAACCCACTATACTAACATTTCATGTTAGAACAAAGAGAGCTACGGACAATTTCCCAGTCAAATTAGCAGCTTCAATTTAGATAATATCTTTCCTGATCATTGCTGGTTGCCCCGTAAATGATGTGTGACTTTACTGATCAGATGAGATCAACGCACAAAATAAAGGTAATATAAATCAACTGCCCGGCTTGTCGCCACAGCACATTGAATGTACTCACCTTTAGAGCGTATCCTACTTTAAGTGTCAGATTCAGTGATCCTGAAGCAACATTAAGTAGTTACCATAATTAGCTTATATTCTCTATCTTTATGCAACATGACTGTGACTTCCTCAGAACCACCATAACAGACAAGTTCTGGAGCCGTACCTCAGAAAGGGTAGGAAAAAGATTATAAAGGTGTAAGAAATAAAATTCATACAGCTAGAATATTCTTGGTGCAGCCTTTATGAATTATAAGAGCTAATCAGGCATACTAAGAGCATCATCTAAAGAAATTTGTTTTACGGAATAAAACGAACTTACTTTATTCTCAAGTAACTTGCAGAAATCTGTGGCAAGGGTGCATCTCCCTCCCTGACACAATTAATTCAGAGAATTAAAAACATTGGAAATTCAATCTTGTCTCTTAAAAAGTAAAACAGAAAAACTCTACTCCAAGATAAAGCAGATTCATACTGGTCTTCCGAGGCCACCAATGAGAACCATATTGGATAGATTCTCCTTTCACATCTGGCAGTGGTTGCATCCAGTACAGTTTGCGATGAAATATTAAACCCTCCAAAAACTGATGCCTTTTTTTGGCGAATTCTACGCAACTTTTTAGGTTTATCAAATTCTGGAGGAGCAGGATCACCATTATTTTCATCCTTGATCTTCAATTTCTGTCCATGTTCTTTGACTTTAGTTTTACGGACATGACCCTCACGGTCATGGGAATACAGACCTTCTGACTTAACAGTAGAACCCTGTGAGGTAAACCTCGAAGATTTGCTCCTGTTTGCTGCTTCCACCAAACAATTTAGAGGTTTCCACAAATCAACTTTGCCTTCCCACTGTTCACTGCCATTCTCAGTTTCTTTATCAGGTGTAAGGTGGCTAGAAGGCTCAGCGCTGGAAGAATTCTGCAAAAGACAAAAAAAATTTAACATGATTGACTATAACAACAATACTGCAGTTCTGTGCAAAACATTGACCAAAGACAAGACCAAATGAAGTCCAAATTTAGGCACCGCACATCTGAAGAACATAACTTACCAGCCTTATGTTCTGAGTGAACTTGTTCAGAGTCTCAGGTGAGCTAGAGCTATCAAGCTGATCTTCTCCAGAACCGTCTTCTTTCTTGAGAGGTTTCTCAATTGAAAATGTCGAACCCCGTAATCCTTTTCTTGCCACCGATTTTGATCTTCTTCCTGTCATTCCAGTTTGTGTAGATACTCTTGGAGTGCTGACCACAAGTGACGAAAGTGATCTCTCCTTTCTCCTCACTGGCAATGTAACTGAAGGCACAATTTCGGGTGCATTCACCTTTTGCCTCTTATAAGGGAACACCTTTGCTCTCACATCTTGCAGATTATGATCTGGCCTGTTATAAGAGAATTTAAAAAACAAATGATATTCTCAGGAAAATTTCATCTTCGACTCAATGGTGGAAGTAAATATAATATGCATCTGAGACAGCTACATGCATGAAAAAGCAGAACAAGATTGTGCTAGAGAATGAAGATTAACTGGGTTGTAGATTAATGTAACTGATGAAACTTCGTAAGATATCTCACACACACTCACACTCACACACTCATTTAATTAATGAAGCATACGTCATTATCTATTGTCCATATATCATACTACATACTTTATAGAGACTTCTAAGATAATCAGAAGTGAACTTTAAATCCAACAGCTACAGATACCAATTTATTGGATGATATAGAAGTCTGCTGATTTTGTCTATTGCCAAGTTTTCCTCCCTATATCTCGAAAATTAATATGTTCTTACCTTTTCTGGTCTTACTTTGCAGAACCTCCAAACTGTACCCAGAGTTAATTGTAAATACTGATCCAAACCCATAAATTGGTCAAAAAGGCAAATATTATGAACAGTTGTGTGGTCGACATTGTTATATGGTGAATATTCAGCCCTAAAGACCTACCAAGGCCTAACATATCCACAAGGAAAATGAATCTGACAAAGGACGCAACTAATAGCAAACAGGAAAAAAATGAGAGAAGTTCATCTGAGATGGTTTAACCATGTCACTAAGTAGATGTAAAAAAGCACTAGTCTGTAGTTGTGACATTATGATGATTGAAGGTACTAATAGGAGATAAGGCAAACCTAAACCCATCGAGGACATGTCACATTGCTCTCAAATTAAACATGGAACAATCTTGAGCCAGCGAGTAAGTATGAAGGCAACATGTATAGCCAGGCTTATAAACTATGGCTAAATAAACATACAGAAACTAATATGTCAACTGAGTACTTAAGCAAACTTTTGCATTTACGGAACAAGGAAAAGAACAAGAACTAGAAGATAATATGACCTCAGTTTCTCTAAAGGAACACAGCCTAAGTCAATGTTGCAAATTGGACAGCATTCCATTTCTTCATCAGACAGCTTCTTGTAGATGCATTTCCTGCAAACTGAGTGAGGTTCCAGAAGGAACAGTGTCAAAACAGTAGTCATCTTTTTTGCAGAAACAGTTGCTAGCTTCGATAATAGCCGAACCAAAATGCAAAAGGCTATGCTTTTATTTATATTTAAAAGAAAGAGAAGAAAGTAAGCAAAGTTCAAGTCATTCATCCAACAAGATGTTTCATACAATATACACCAGTGCAAGTTTGTAGAGGAATAGTCACATGAACAAAGAAATATCTCATTACAAACAATCACTTCCGCACAAATGACGGCATAAAGCACCTATCCTGTGCTCCGATTTGTCACTGAGATCACAATGTCGCAACAGAAAACCAAAAAAAGAAAACAATCATTGGATACAAATCAATCAACAGCATCCTGTTAAAGCTTCAATTAGACACTATGAACTGTCCTCGGCCAAAACATTTATCTCTGTAGGCCCAGAAATAAACAAATATCACTGAAACGAAAACATCCATATATATCACCAATTGGCGGTCGATTATCATCAGCACAGGGTTTATTGAAATGGGATCGATCAAACAGATAAGCCGTTCTCATTTTAGTTGATAAAACCAAATATGCCATCTTCTATGACAATTAGCATACAATTGTTGAAACAATGAACAGGCAAAGAGGTGTACGCAATTCCTAAAAAAGTAAAAGAAGATAGATGAAACACCCAGATGGGTAAAACAGTCTCTCCAGGTAAGGTGATACAAACAGGGAAAAACCCAGATCGTAAAATGAGAGAAACAGTTAATCCGGAAAATCGAAAGCAATTCAAAATTTAAACAGCTCACACTGACCCATATAGAGAGAGGGAGAAAAGGGACTCACACGTATGAAGACATTCGGAAATAGTAGTGGCATCTCTGAAGAGCTTATGGCAAAGAGGGCATGTCATGCATGCCGCAATCGTATCCCTCCTCACCTTCACCACTTGATTCGACATATATGTACACCTCTCTATCTCTATATCAGCTCAATAAGAGTTTTGGAGTTTATATAATTAGAGACCCTTTTTATCAGAAAAGCTCTGAAATCCACGTACTGAAGCGGTGCATGCTAGAAACGGCGACATGACACATGGAATTTACGTTCATTCCTCACTCTTTATCTGCATTAAACCCAGAAACGAAAGTCGAAAATTATCGGACACACAAGTCAGCTTATTGGGACAAGAATAATACAGCAGAAAACGGATTCGCGAGTGTTGAATCTGAGATTGGGAGGAAAAGGGATGGATTTGATTTGGGGGTAAAAGGGAACGTGTTGGATGATCTCTTGTTGCTATGTACTTATAACAGCGTTGTCTGTATTGGGTTTGGGAG
>JACEIK010000626.1:348358-398133 GCA_018107945.1 Datura stramonium
CTCTAAATCCTCCCCTGCCCTGCTCCGCCCACCACCAAGTCATTTTCTCCACCCACAATATTCATCACTCTAACTTTAAATTCCGCCTCATTTTCATATTTTAAAAAAATATTTTTCTCCCTATCGAACATACTCCGATATTTTAGTTGAGGGAAGATTCTAGTGAAGCTTTGTTTGTTTCATTGGGTTCATATGCCATGCATTGAGACTAACTAAAAATCGTCCTTTTCTTAAAATACAAAAAGACCCCCCCATAGGTTTCTCTTTTTTAAAGCTTTTGTTGTTTTCTTTCAACTCTGCAAATTCATAGATATTAGCAAACAAGGGTTCCTTTTTACCATGAAAAATAGTGATCTATATTTTGACTCTATTCATTGTCTTCTTTTAATCCACCATTTCTTCACATGCACCTTCTCATTCCCAACACCAAAATTATATTTACTTACACATTATTTTAACATGTTATAACAACTCATGTTTTTCAAGTCTAGTATCTCTCAGAAACGGTCTTTTTATTTTAAGGTAGAAATTAAGTTTGTATATATGTATCGTTTTTAAATTTTATTTTATGAAATTATGTTGAATATGTTATTGTTGTATAACAAGCTATGTGTCTTTTAAAAGAAATTGTTAATTCCGCTTGTCATGAATAATCACTTGTAGCTATCTTTTACTCTCTTCGTTCAATTTATATGATATACTTTGCTTTCATCATCGAGTAAAAATGACACGATACACACAATTTCAATTTTAAAAAATCATATAAGCGTTTTCTCAAGTTTGATTAGGCCAATCTCGAAACTAGATGCGACCCCATTATTTAGGGTCTCAATTGAACAAATACCTACTTGGTCAAAAGCTCCATGGAGAGCAACAAAAATCGGCAGACCCTCAATTGACACCAGCGAGCATGTAGTTTCACTCTTTCTCCCCGTTATCATCACTTCATGGTACTTGTGTTTCCTCTTCCCCTCAGCGGCTAGAAATTCTTTATTTAATTTTATTCCCGTTTCGCAATTCCTTCTACTTAATTCTCTCAGTGAAATAATTTACGATCATACAAATATCTCAGCGAGCGGACAATTAGTACTCAATTAAAAACAAGAAAATGACATTTTACATTATTAGAATACATAAAGAGACAATTTGGCGTGGCCTAGTTCTTAGTGCACCCATTGTCACGCCTTAAAAGCTTTCTCAAGTATCTAATAATAGTCTAATATATATATTTAGTCCTTCTATCACCTTTTTTAGCATTCCTATTACATTAATTAACAACAAGAAAAAAAAAAGAAACTAATTAAGCTAACAAAGAATCATAATTAGAACAAAGCCTCATTAGACAAATTTAATACATAGTTTTTTTTTGTTGTTGCAAATTTCACCAAGAAGAAGTATATGGAAATGCAGAGGAATAAGAAGAGCGATTCTTTCTATTAGAGAGTCACTCCTAACGTGTCAACTAACACCGTGTCTGAGATATTTGTATGATTATAAATCATCAGTTGTTTCTGAATATAGAACGGTGATATTATTCTTGGGACACACTAAAAGAAAAAGTATATTACATAAATTGAAACGAAAAACAATGTATAGTGTTTCCACTTTTAGCGTCCTATTATATTAACAACAAGAACTAATTAAACAAACTAAGCTAACAAAGAAACATTAGAACAAAGCCTAATTAGACAAATAAATTTTGCAAATTTCACGAAGGAGAAGTACATGAAGTTACTATTAGAGTCACTTCTTGAAGTATCAAGTTACCTAGGATCTCTTAGTCAACATATCTACAATATTTGTAAGACTGTAAATCATATCGTTATGCATAACTGAAAATTTTAAAATATACCAGATAAATTGAGACAAAGATTAATATTTGATCTTTCTATCACCACCTTTTTTAGCATCCCTATTACATTAACAAAAATAACTAAACAAAGGGGGGGAAAAAAGAACTAAACAAACTAAGTTGTAACAAAGAACATTTAATTAAAGAAAGCCTAATTAGAAAAATTTAAGTACATATAGTTTGATCACCAAGAAGGAGAAGTACATGGAGATCCTGATGATGATGAAGAAGAAGAAGAATTAATGTTACTATTATTAGATTCACTTCTTATAAGTGAAATTGAACATGCCTCAGCTGGAAGTTTCTTCATTGGAGTTAATAATACTGAAGAAGGTGTACTAGAAACTGATGTTATTCCGCAATTTTCTTCTTCCTCCGAAGAATTGTCAATTATTTCGAAACAAGAGGGGGATGAATTGGGCGTTTCAAATGGGGTAACAAACGCGATTTCTTCGTTATGATCATAAATGGGATTTGATATGTAAACAAATTGTTCCTCCACAGTAGTTGTAGTACTACTACTAGTGCTACATTGAAGTAGTGGTGGTACTTCATGGACTAATTTAGGGTATGGAATATTTTCATGGACTATTTCAAGATCATCAAAGTTGTGGTGATGGTCTTTATTAGTGGAAATTGTAGGGAAGAGGTAATTTCTTGGAGCATGAAAAAGAACCCCTTGTGCATAAAAGCTACTAAGAGTTGTTCTTGTTGGAGAAATTGATTGTTCTGACGACGATGGTGGTGGTGGTTGTGACGTAGGTTCTGTTGTGAAATTTGTAGTCCTTTGTGACCGTTGACAGTACTGTGGTGATGATGATAGTTGTGTAGCGGAGGTTGTTGCGAAATTTATAGGTGTTTTTGACCGTTGACGCTGACGACGATGCAAGAGAGAACAGAAGAATTCAACAAGTAGAACTAAGAGTAGGCCTAGAATAATTGCAAGGGACACCACCATTATTAATATTGCTGCCATTATTATCTTGGAAGTACTACCTTTCATCTCTGTGTGTGTGTTTGTGTGTGGTTTTTTGTGAGAGAGGAGGGAAATGATGTAAATATATGGTAGTTTTTTTGGCGGGAAATTAACTAACTTTATTTTTTATAAAACTATATTGTTAGTTGGAACAAGGAAAAATATTGATAGAATGGAATCCTAAGGAGAAAGTGGGAAATAAGTTACTAAGCCAAGTGTAACACTAATTTTTGTTTTATTATTATATGAAATTGATTGTTTCCAATTATTTTAGGTTCGTGTGTTGTAGGATATAACAAGAGTGAGGAGAGTTAGAGACAGGTCGTAGAAGAATTAAGGGATGTGATTATATAGGATATGACGCATCTTCAACTTATACACGCATCTTCAACTTATTGGGCGATACGACTCACATAAATACGTAGGAAGACGTCCTGGGCTGCTAAGAGATATACTCGACATTGTTGTTACACTCGTGTGTGGAGAGGTAGGGGACCAGCTAGCTAGCCTCCTCTGCTTCTCCTTATTAGTATGTATTATTTAATAATCACATTAGTGTTTTTTTAAAAAAACATATATTATATATATATTTGTTGTTTTATTTACCTTGAATTTTGTTATAATATTTTGTGTTATCATACTTTAAATTCTTTTTTCTTTCAAATCGTAATCTATCATAAATAATATCTTTATTCCAGAAAAGATAAGAAAATAATGTCTTCATTCTTAAATCTAGTACCCAAAACCTTTACTTAAAAATAAAAATAAAAGAAAAATTGTGTTCATTGCTTTGAAGTTGAAGAGGTAACACCATTAATTAAGGTTTCTTTCTTGAAGCTGACAAACAACTCGTTTCTAGATGTCATGGTGTCACCTAACAGTGAAAACCAGGAAATGTTTTATTTTAAAAAATATTGAAAGTTTTGTTTTTTTTTGTGTGTCTTTGTTTAAAAGAAAAAAGAATTCAATGGTAGAAGACAAATTTACCTTGTTATTAATTTATCCGAGAAAGGCAAACATGCATTCCAATTGGAATGCAATTTTACGTAAATAATTTAAGAGAGAGCATTTGTTATTATAATTTCTTGCATTTACATGGCTCGAATACAACTATACGAGACCTTTGGTTATAGTGTTATTTGTTAAGCTGCCTTTATAATAATATATTGCGTAGGGTTATTTAAGGAGGGATATATATAATATTTTAATGCTGTAAATCATCTGTTAGAAGTAAATTAAGTAGTTTAATGCTAAATTATTTTTAAATTAAAAGATATCATTATTTTTCATCGGACTAAAAAAATTTTCTAAATTAAATTAATAAGAAGAAAAACAGATTTTTGTTGACACTAAACGACAATGAAAGAACAAAAATTAGAAGGAAAAAAAATCATTGTTGAGAGTGGGATTTGAACCCACGCCCTTTCGGACCAGAACCTTAATCTGGCGCCTTAGACCAACTCGGCCATCTCAACATTGATAATATTTTATAGTAATACTTTATAATGTAAGAATACGATAATAAGCAGTATGACGAAAATGTTATTGAAAATAGTTATTGTTATTGAGTTTCAAACTACAAATGAAACTCCAAAAATAATGAGCTGGAATTTCACGATAATTTAATTTTGCATTATTTTTCAAGAACAAAACTTAAAAGTGGTCATTTAAACATTATTTTTACTCTATATATGCATTGTTATAACTGTAAGTGATAAAGAACTCAATATTGGTTAGACCTTTTAAGTCTAGCTTTCAATTACGAGAAGGAAGGAGGTCGGAAGTCGCTGATAGGAAAGGAGAAAAGAAACAGCACTAATAGTCTGGCCAATTCTGCTCATCTCGTAGACAAAGCTATCTTTAACATCCTGTCATATGCAACATCCTTTTTCCTTCTCAAACCATGAGAGTGCCTAGTGCCCAAAGGAGTAAAACCTATTTTCTTTTTCAGGATAAAGTGTTGATAAAAAGGGGTTGGACCCGCAATGTCCTGACATAAGCGAGGTCAAATGAAAGGATTGAGATAATTGAGCGGGCCTAAAATAGGTCAAAAAGTATTAAACGAGAGGTCAAAAGTCACCCAAGACAAATGAGACAAGGTGTCATACAACTCAACCCGCTCAATTGTTGCTAAATTTTAATTTCCTTTATTTATCTTTATAATTTCTTTAAGTACCTAATAAACTAATTTTTTCTTTATTATGATATAATAACATATTATATTTTAAAAAATATATTTATAAAATATTTCACAAGATTTCACGACAAATCGAGCTACATATCAATTCAATTTTTAAATGAGTTGAAATGAGTTAAACAAAAATATGATGTGACTCGCTCAAACTTAAACGGATTGAACGAATCATATTTTCATGGGCTAATTAACCATACCTAGACATCTGTAACAATTAATGTGAATGCGTAGGCCTTAAACTTAGGCCCATTATAATAAACCAGTACGGATATGCAAACTTTTGTTTGGATTAAATTATCCTGACATGCATGCTTATGTTTTACCGAGTATCGGAATCAGAATTTTCAAAGTGAAAATTAAAATACGAAAAGGTAAATATAAGACAAAGCCAAAGAAATATAACACTATTATATATTCATATAAAATAATTTTAATTTTATATATAATAAAATTTTCTAGAATTCTTTTTTAATAACTCCGGCTCTTTTTACAACTTTCTTAGATTAATAAAGACAATTGTGTGTGTATATACAGAGAGAGAATCAAAATCATGACTTGAAGATATACTTTATGTGGACACGCTTTTTAATTTTATTATAGTGATAATATTTTTTAAAAATTTCTGAAGGCCAAGTATACTGGACAAGGTTGTTATATAGTATATTAATATTTGATCGTTTAGATTTAATTTAACCGTTATAAACAAAAAGTAATGCAAAAAGTGAGTTTAATGATTTTTGTAAACAAGAAGAAGGAACGACATTTAACCAATTGAATCTCTCACTCCCACGCGCCACCCCCCAAAAAAGAGTATTGCTTACCCTAAATAAGGTATAATTGAATTTGTAATGGAACTTAAAGGATATGTGTGCCGAATTGACTTAAGAGAATAGTTGAAATAGATAAAATAATGGTAAATTAAATGCAATATAGCGAAGGAAAGAAATAGTATAGCGTGAATCTAAAGTGGCTCTTGATGGAGATGATTTCTGCATCAATTTCTTGATACTGAATAACAGTTTTCTCCCGATGAAAATAATAAAAATGTTGTTTAATAGCGTAAGAATAGACATATTACTCAAGAATTGAATGTCCTTTTACATGAACACTCTCCTCCAGAGAAGTGAAATTCTCATACTTAAATAACTGAAAATCATTCTCTTTTAAAGTATCTTCAATTTATAAGAGAGTAACATCTAATGTTGTCTGCAAAACGATTGATTTTATTTGTTTGCCATTATTTTGGATGTTACAACTCGATTCAGTCTTATCCCTTTGGTATGAACCGCAATTAATTTCTTGTTTTGTTATAACTTATCTTTACTTAATTAAATCATTAATAACTTTTCCTCATAAAATTATAATCATAATTAATAAATATTATTTAACTAATTTCCAATAGGGAAACTTGTATGACTTTCTCATTTTTTATTCTTTCTATTATTATAATTATGGGCCACACAAGACTGAACTTTCCGACAAAAAATTCTTTCCTTTAAATCAGGGCTTGAACAGCCCCCTGCCGACTTAGAGCAAAGGTAGTTTTCACCGGTACAGATTCGATATAATTCAATAATTTTTATTCAAATATATATTTTATAAAATTATATATACTATAATATATGTATATATATATAATTATTATTTTAAATTTAGAACATATAAAAGTTCAAATTTAAATTTATTTATGATAACAAGATGAAATATTTAAAAAAATTAAAGACAAGCTCAATGCACAAAATTTCGCTTTTGCGTATGAATTAAAGCAGAATCGCATCTCAAGAAGTGTGATGTCAGATATTTCTTCCTATTTGTTCTAGCTTTGGCGGATAGAGTTGCCTCGCCACCTATCAGCCGTGGAGGTGGCAAATATCCCGTGGAATTAGTCGAGATGTGCTTAAGATGCCCGGACACCACGGTTATAAAAAAAAAAGAAAAAGAAGTATGACGTTGATGGTCTATCTTAATACAAGCAATAATAGTTATTTCCACACTTCAAACTGTAATCGTAAATCATACAAGATAACTTTATCGTTGCTCAAACTATCTCCGTCAAGATATTGTATTATGTGGCTAGCTAGTTTTAAAGTGCACTTTGCAACTCTTGGTATGACATGCCAATATGTGACAATATGTGGAGTGAACATACTCAAACGGAGCAAATTATAGCAATACACTTGTGAGAAGCACCACCAAATTATTAATACCATAATAGGAAATTTGATGATTGACACATTACACATATATCTATGGAGACTTGACATAAAATCGGTCAAGTAAAATTGTAATTAATTAGTGATCATTGATCAATATTTTCACATTTAGCACTAGGATTTACAGATCATGAGGAGTTCCAAATTATTATCTAAGCTTTTATATTTGATTAAGATGTGTCATTCTTGAGTACTTGTGTTGTTAAAATTTATCGCCGTTATTCAAGCTTAAGAAAGGTTCAAGATTTTTAATAAATAATGTATTTAATATTTTTAATATTTTTATTTTTTTTATTTTTTTTATTTTTTTTATTTTTTTTATTTTTTTTATTTTTTTTATTTTTTTTATTTTTTTTAGTTTTTTTATATTTTTTATATTGTTTGTTTTTTGTTTTTGGGGTTTTTTTTTTTTTATGAATTTTGAGTTTTTTTAATTTTTTATTTTTTAAAAAAAAATTAGAAATCTTATCAAACTAAAATATATAAAATAAACAGAGGAGCAAAGATTGAAGCAATATGTGTCAAGCTCTTACTAAAGATGGACTAGCATTATATCTTGCGTAGAGTAGTAGTATACATAACTTACTCATATTTTGTAAATGTTTATTTGGCCGTTTGAATCCGTGAATTTTATTTCATACAAAATAATTTAACGGTGCATTGTGTTCAACCTCCTTTTTACTAGCTTATGCACTAATAGTATAATTTATTTGGCTTATTTTACACTTTCAAAGTTAAATTCATAGCTAAAATAAGTAAATTAATTTTACCATCACGCCAAGATATGAACTAAATTATAATTTTAAAATTTATATATTCAAAATTTTAATCTTTTGCAATCAAAACGCTATTAAATTTGATCGAATTTAGTAACGAAGTGCTAGCTTGCCCCGTCAACATCATTACTACTGGATTGACAATTCCACAACTCCAAGGGGCACATGTTTTAAATTCAAAATGAACTATTATTGGCAAATAACTAATCTTTCACGTCCATATCTCTACTTTATGGTTCCCATATTTCACATATATCTATTCACATGCCAAAATGTGGGGAAAATATGATTGAGAAATGTTAGAGATGAATAATGACAAACAAAATTTTCATCCTTAATAATTTAACAACATATTATATTGTTACATAATCAACACCCTAATGTTCATATTGACTAACAATAGAGTTTTTCAATACAAAATGGCTTAGATTTGCTCTGGATTTGACCTAAATTGTGTAGGATTTCATTTTGTTGATCAATCACTATCTATCAATCGCCTAAATCAATCACCATCATAATAATTGATTATCTCATTTCTAAAAAACTTCAGTTGAAGACCACGGTTACTTTACCACCACTTCGATCATCTACCGACGGCCATTTAAAAACACAAAAAATTTCAACAAACCATTTGCTCAAACGATTTCTAACACCTTTATCTTTAGCATTTTTTTCACCATTTTACTTTACCGTAAGATTACCTCGCCTCAACTACTATAATCCTACCTTGACCATCACAATATCACGCAAATGATTTAGAAGTTAAATATTATGTACCTATATTTATTTTAGCATCAATAAAAAAGTTGATGCAGAGGTTTGACATGTCACTGATTGTCTGAGAAGAATTTGTGATGGAATTGTGTCGTTGGAGGTTTAAAGTGTTGAAGAAGATGATATATGTTACCGACGCCGAAAACTCTCTTTCAATGTTCCCGGTCAAATTTAGATAATTTCAAGTAGTTTAAGAGCAAACTTCAGAGGAATTTCAATTGCACTCATAATCATTACCGTAGGATATGTCATTCAAGCTTTTTGCAATTTAGCCTACACTAATGTAATCGATTTCATCTCCTTGAATTTTTTTTCCTACTTAACCATTTTTCCTTGTAAAAAGATCACGTGCCGAAAAGCTTCATTATTATTGAATAAGGATATATTTAGATTAAACGCGTAATGACATATAGATATATTTAATTCTAACTATTCGTGAAGGACGAATTTATATTATTTTACTAAGTTTTAGGAGCAAATTTGGGAGTTTTCCTTCTTATATAATAATGCGCTGCCATCTTTCTTCCCTTTAATGATTTATACTTGAACTAGTAGTCAAACAAAATAGAGATTGGGACATTGCAAAAAAGGGCCAAATTATGGCATGTAGCCCCATGCCACTACCATCTACAGTAGACTTAACTAATTAAGAAGTCCTAGTTCATTTTTTGTAGGTGACATGTGGTGACTAAATGTTGTACATAGTGCTTAGAGATGGGGACATTAGCAAAAATGGCATGTGGCCAAAAGTACAATTTCAACCAAGTGAATTAAGAGTATTTCTTTTTAAAGGGAAAAATAATTGAAAGAGGCATTTACCATTGATAAATACAATGAATTACAATCGATAAATGTTGTACAGTGGATGAGGTTATTTTTCCTTAACAAATGGTTTTAATATCGTAATTTGGATATGAATTTTTTTTGATAGAAAATTTATATCTCTAAATAAATTTACTACCGTAAATTTAAATTAATCAAATTTCAATAGAAATATCAAATATTGAATAGAAAATAAAAAAGATAAGTATAATGAATTGAGTGGGTCAATGCCTACTCTCCCCTTCAAGGGTTCTAATTTCACTATCATATGATAAAAATTTATTGGTATGGGGAATTTTATATCAAATTAAATGTACAAGATATATCTTATATATATATAGTTATCACACTTAATGATGGTAAAGTTTCATGATTTTTATTTAACTTTCAACTACGGAGATAAACATATTTAATTTGTGTAAATGTTTGATGTGGATAATTTAGATCAAATTAATAAATTAAATGGTTCAATATCGACTAATGTAAACGAAAAAATCAAAAGTTGATAGCTATAAAATCACATCAAATAAAATGTATCTCGACAATATCAACGGCGAGAATTGCATTTCTAGATCCCCCTGCCAAGTTAATACTATGATATAATCTTAATTCATTTTCAAAATAAATAAAAAAATTAAAAAAATTAAAAAAATTAAAAAAATTAAAAAAATTAAAAAAATTAAAAAAATTTTAATATTAAGGACTTTGATGATGTTTAGTAAAAATATATATAGGAATTTGTTGAATCTTTTAGCAAAGTGTAAAAAATGTAGGAGGTCGTTGGTTTTCTCTAGCAAAGTGTAAAAGTAAACATAGAGTCGTTGATTTTAATACATTATAATCTAACTCATCTCAGCCTAAATAATCACTCAAAAGCACACCATCTATTTAATAACTCATACTATTTAACCTGCTCAAATTCAATTCAATCCGTGGCCATTTAACACCACTGTCTTGTATGAAAAACTTCTGCGGGAAACTTACCTTTTTAGAAAGTGTTGTCCATGATGTGTTGTTTATCAAACTGGACCTCTTTGTAGAAGCTGTGCAAGAATACAGAAATAGAAAAATTAGAAATTTTACACAAATAAATGATCGGATTTTCTTTTTACTTTTTCTTATTTTCCTTGTTGATATATTCAAATTATATACTGGATTGTATATCATTATACATATATTATATATTCATCGATAATTTAATTTAAACGATTTGATGAGCGAATTATTTAAGTTAATTCTTTTTAAAATTAAATCGATGTCATCATTATTATTTCTTGACTAGGATTTGATTTTTGGAGTTAATTAAGATGTGATTATTAATTAATTAGGTTCATATATTGTTTGAGATTCGTACATTGAACCAAATCTTGATTGGATATAAAGTTTGACAATATAAATACTTGTTCACACTTAAATTGGTTGGGGAATAAATATAGATTGAGTTACCTTGCCCAAAGGTAACTTTCTTAAAGATATTCTAGGCTGCAACCATCCTGACAAGACATGAAAGACTACACTATGTTCATGAGAAATTGACACTAAATTATTGTTCTTGCCAAAATATTGATAGTTGCATTGGTGGTCGATCAAGTTGGTTGAGAATTGCGAGGTTTCATGCTTGTTTCAAATACCAAGACAAATTACTAAGTGATTTATTATTATTTATCTAAGTTTTGGCTTAATGTAGCTATTCGATATCTATATCGCAAGGCTGATGTATATTTGCAAATTAGTGAAAAATATTTGCTCTGGCCATGCTCACTACTGTAAATGTAGCATTTTTTCCCACTACCAATCAATAAAAATTCTATGCTATAAGACATGATTTTTTCACTCATTTCTTTATCAACCAGCTCAGCTTTAAAAACGCATTATAAACGACTCACTCAAAATAGTGGGAAGCTTCATGATTTTTCATGTGAAAATAATATTATTTTTTTATTTTTTCATCAATTCAATTAAAATATCAATGAGAATGATCACTTAATATTTTTAATAGAAATTTTTAGTTAAAAAGATAATAATTTTTTAATAATTATTATTTATAAAGTTAAATTATATGTGAAGTCTTTATCATAAATTTATGTTATGGAAGCAGGGGGCTGGCCTAACTGAATAATACCCTTTAGTGTTTATGCTCATAAAATAGCCATTACTTTAAAGATTTAAATTCTACGAGTGAAATTTTGAAGAAAAAAAAATATTAAGAAAATTTATTACTAGTTTTAAATTTTATAATTAAAAAATAAATATTACTCTAAAATTTAAAATATTTTTCAAAATTTTCCTCGCAGAATTTAAAATTTCATAACAATAACTAATTTCTAAAAACAAGATAAAAAATTACCAATAGATTTTTTTTCTACTAAATATTGCATATAAGCCAAACTATATGCAACATATATGGTAGGTAGGGGAGCTTTGATTGATCAATTTTCTACTTTTAATTGAATTTTTAGTATTTCCTAATGATAAAGGTCACCCTTTCTTACTTCATTTGGTTGAGTGGTTCAAGAATTAAACATTTTAAAAATTGAATAATTATTGCTTCTCTTTCTTGTTTGGGAAACTAGTGATCACAACTTTTGGTTAAAAATTATAAAGTGGCTAAAACACAAAAAAAGAGTGATGTGTCCTATTATAAACGCCTCAATTAAAAATTTAAAAAATGAAAGTAAGAATTAATTATTATAATTATTATTACTTTCAAAAGGGCCAAGAACTTATGCTAGATGATCGAATCAATTAAGGGATTGGATTAGATTTTATTTTTTGTTTTCTTCTTAATTAAAATATAGAATTGTTTTAAATATAGCTCGATTAATAAACAAAAATCGTATAAAATATTTGACTAAGGTCTTATAAATAAATGTGCATTTCTGAATTTATCGATATGAAATATAATGAATTTAAGGACAAAAGTCATCGGTATACACCCATTTAAATTAATGAATGTATATAACTTAAAAAAGATAACTTTCTTTGGTATAAAAGACACGCTATAAGTGAAATTAGTTTTTAAATCAAAATATTGGTGAAATAATGGAAGTCGATTAATCCTCCCATGACTCTTGGAGGAAACTCAAGTGGCAAGAAAATCATTATTTAATTATCAAATGACGTATCAAAAATTTAACAAAAGATATGTTAAAAAAATTTCAATTATGTTAAAAATATATATAATTAAATTCATAATACTCAATATTTAACTTCAGAGTATATTTCATAATATTTCGATAAAAAATATACAGTGAACCACCCTTCAAGTGACTCTACTGGTGATATAAACCAAACTCAAATTCAAGCAATTATACATATTTCAACGTCATTCCTATCGACCCTCATATTATAAAGTTATATATTATCTATCAAGAAGCACTTCCCAATTAAAACTCCTTTCAACACCAAAGGACAATTTTTTTTGAATTTTTAAACTACATATACAAAAACAATTATAGATAATTGTATGAAATAAATTGAATCAACAACCTAAAAAATAAACTAGGGAATATGCTATAACCCTTGAAGACATTAATAATATATTTATAGAAATGCAGGATAAATATATAATAATAATAATTAATAATAATAATAATAATAATAATAATAATAATTATTTTTTAATTATTAAAATTTAGAATTTTTAATTTTATGGTTTTTTTTTGTTGTTTATATGTAATTATTTTTTCGTCTCAAATTATCAATTATTTTGTTGTTTATTTAATTTTCAATTGAGAGAGCCATGGGAATAATATCGCCTCTATTTTAAAAATAAAATGGTGCTTAATATTTGTTCTTTATTTCAAAATAAGTGGTGTTTTATATGATCAACAAGACATTAATAATATTCTTCCATTTTACCCTTATTTAAGCGAAGAGAGTTTTACATGACCAAGATAATATCGCTAATTACATCTTTTTTAAAGATATTTATTGCTTAAACGAAGAAAATATATTTTACTATATAAAACGAAATATAAAGCCTTACAAGGGTCGCCAAAGTTTCAAAACCACCACTCTCTATTTCAAGCAGGCGAAATAGTAACAGAATTTATCATCACTATAGATTATGGGTAGAATCCAAGATTGATTCCTTCACTTTTAATCGAAATTATGAAAAATATTCTATTGAAAGTGTTAACATTAGAATGAAAATCATAATACACAATTATGAATTTAATCGTATCAAATCAAAGTGAATAAATATATTTTTCACATTATAAATTTAATGAATATCAATACGTATATCAAACATCAACTTAAAAAAAAAATTTTGATAGTGGATTAAGCATGAAGACAAGCATAAATTTGGAAGAGAGTAAATATGTTTCCCACGCCCCAAGCACACAAATAAAACTACAAAAAATAAAATAAAAAAGTAAAGTGAGTGAAAAATTGACAAGTGTACCAATAAGAAAGTGCAACGTATAAAAACGTTACAAGTCACGTGTCGCTATATGCGGCAAGTGCACGGGATGTGAGAAAAAATAAGTACTTATTACTATTATAATCAAATCTTGTGAAAAAGAGAAAATTAAAAGATTTGAAAACGAATCGGTATTTCCAGCTACCGAATCTAAGGCACTGTTTGGTTTTGAACTCCCCCCTTCAATTTGTTGATCCAATTCCTTTACTTTTTATTTTGCCCTATTTTTTATTATCATTTCAGTATCCTTGTTGAGATTTGCTTTCTTAATACCATTATTTCGGGCGAGAGTCGAGATATAATTCAAACTTATAACATTTATTATTCGCTACATCCAACACTTATATATAATAACATCGAATTTAAAAATGTACGTATCATGTGAATTTGTGATTAATGATAAAATAAATATAAAACATATAAAAAATATTATTATTTTTTTTGTTTTTTTAATTTCTTATTTAGTGTTTTATATTTTTAAATATTGAATATTAAAAAAATTATCATGGAGCTCTTTTTAAGGAGTCTTATCTTAAATTTAACGGCCAAGTTTCAAAATTTCCAGCTTAGCATATTTTGGCACCATCCTCTCCTGACGAGAAACGTGGCATTGATTAGAAGGGACCACAAAAGAACTCAATCCAAACGCCCACGCTCTGTTAGCCCGCGCGTGGTGAAGTACTGAAAATATCTAAGAGGTGGCCTGACGTGGACCAATCAAATTTAAAAGATCACCATTGTGGTCCCCTTCTAGCATAACCATAAAAATATCATGTACCCCTCCACATAACCTCCACGTACCACATTGTTATTAATTTAATATTAATAATACCTTCTTTTTTTTTATTTCTAAAATTCATACTCCGTTTTAAAACCTCCGATTAATATGATTCCTTCTGAGAAATATACTTTACGAGTTAAATGTTTTCTATCAAAAATGATTAAATTCCTATGACTCAAACTCAAACTTCTACTTAGAGATTAAAAGTACTTATAGAAGCATAACTTGAAGGTTTGATACTCGAAATTTTAATCGTCCAATTGATCGACATGATATAAATATTTATCTTTTTGTAAGAATTCGACTCCGATGTTGCAGTAAATCTTCAATCTTATTTACCTACCTCTTCCTCAATTATTTTTTTAAAAAGAATATTACACTCAAATTTGATCAATCTCAATAACTTTATATTTAAATTTTATTTTTATGTAGAACCTAAATATTAATACTAATATAGCTCCTCTAGAACTTAAATCCATAAAGTTTTACTTCTTGCTTCTTAGTATTTATTATTTCATCGTAATTTTTACAGTTATCGACATCATTATAAAATTAATTATATTTTTTAAAAATATAAAAGTTATAATTTTAAAAATAAGGTAAATTATTTAGTGCGAAAGGTGACCACCTGATGATTTAATGTGATGTGTATACACATCCTACCCAAAAATCCTCTATAAAACCACATCCCTTACCATTAGATACTCCTCTACAACCAACACCACTGCCACAACCGTCAGCTCAGCCGTCCGCAACTGTGAAGCTCCGCCTCGTGAGAACGCCGGAAGGAGATATATATATATATATATATGGGATGGAGGCTAACACTAATAGCAATATTATTGCGCCGTTCGTGATGAAAACATATCAAATGGTGAATGATCCAAAGATTGATGGGCTCATAGCTTGGGGAACAGCTAATAACAGCTTCATCGTTGTTGAACTCGGATTTCTCTCAACGAATCTTGCCTGTTTACTTCAAGCACAACAATTTCTCTCCAGCTTGTTCGTCAGCTCAACACTTATGTGAGTATAATTATCTCATTTGATTTAGCGACTCAGATTCGAATTTGAACTTATCGAGTTAAATCTCAAAGTTTATAGCACTTATTGTACTTTTTAGTTTTATCTCGGAAATATTGGATTCAGTTGAACGTATTGATAATAGGCTTGATTGTGGTTGAACCTGAAGAGCAAAATAGTGAAAATCCCATGTTTAAGCTTTGAAAAACGAAATAATTTTGTTATATTTAATTATTGTAGCTACAAAATTCTGAGTTTGATTCGAGCTTGTTGATGATGAATGAATCAGGATCTAGTGATCCAGATAAATGGGAATTTGCAAATGAATGGTTTTTAAGAGGGCAGACGCATTTGTTGAAGAACATAGTGAGGAAAAAACACAGTAGAAACTCATATTCTGGGCATCAAAAGCAGGATGAGAGTGAAGACGAAGAGATTTTAACAGAAATTTCTAGATTAAAGCAGGAACAAAAAGCTTTAGAGCATGAAGTTGAAAGCATGACTAGAAGATTAGAAGCTACAGAGAAGAGGCCACAGCAAATGATGGCTTTTTTGTGTAAAGTCGTTGAGGACCCTGAGATTTTGCCCAGAATTTTAATGGAGAAAGAGAGATCCAAAAGGTTAAGTTTAACAAAACGAGAAGAAAAGGCAGACTTATGATTTCGAATTCGACGAGTTGTTCGTCAGTGAAGAGTGAAGAGGCAGTAGGGGCAACATTGTCATTTCACTCTCCCGACGCGAATTTCGATAAGGATGCGCTCTGTCAGTCCTCTCGCTGCCGTCGGAAACGTGGCTGGGTGGTCGGCCGATGATAACTTATGAGCCAGGGACAATACAGTCGATTCGCTCTCCGGACGCGAATTTCAATAAGGATGCGTTCTGTCATTCTTCTCCGTCGTCTGAAAAGCCTTCCACGGCGTGGCTGAGTCAGAGAAAAGTCGTCATAGGTGGCCGGCCGATGATGACGACCAATGAGGCTTACGGAAGTTGTCCTACTATGTCTAGTTCTTTGTCCTCCGGCTCGTCGGAGAGCGGAGGATTCACGGTGCCGGCGATGGATAACTTTTATGGCTACGACTACGGCGGCGGCGGCGGAGGAGGAACTGTGGCGACGGAGGAGGCTAGTCCACCGCCTTATCCATTTTCTTTATTAGGAGGTGGATTTTAGTTTAGTCACAATATTTATTATTATTACTATTATTATGTGACCTATAATAGCTTTTGTAATTATTTTTATTCATTTTTTTAAAATTTTCTGTTTTATTTATGCAATATTCTACAAAATATGTGAGACTTCCTAGTTAACTTTAACTATAGGACTAATAAAAAATTGGCTAGAGAATAGAGGTTCATTTTTGTAGTATAATTTTGCTAATTTTAGCATAATTATGTCTGATGTTTTCTTAAAGATTAGCAAAGAATTATTAATAGAAATACTTTGTAGCTTATGAAATGTTTCATTATTTTTTTTTATGTTAATGGTGGGATAAAGCATACTCTACAACAACAACATAGTTTAGTATGTCCTTAAAAAAATAATGTTATTTTTATTTTTGGAAATAATTTAACTCTAAATTTTATTTTTATTCTTATTAACGTAATTATTATATAAAACATAATATATTAATAACATTTTAAATTTATCAAGAATTTTATTGGGATATTCGACCGATATATGTACCTATTGAGCAACCGACCGATGATAAAAATGTTCATTAGACACTTCCGACTCAAAGTCTTGATAAAACTTGTGTACTCTTAAGCATCTATTACGTAGACAGTTAATCACTTAAATATGTCTTCCTTAATGTGATTAACTTATTTACATAATTGATTTTGCTGTAGACACGAGCAAGTAAACTTTTTCAAAATACGAATCGGGAAAACGGCTCCATATAAACACTTTTTATCATGTGTTTAAGTGCAATTGAAATACATCATAATTCTAATTTAAATATATAAATAAAATATATTAAAAATTTAAGAGTCTAATCAACGAATTCAAGCATTAGATAATGATACGATGATTTATTTTAAATCATAAATTTATCATTTTATTTTTAAATTTTATATCCAATCAAATAAAATCACAAATGAAATGGGAAGGAGGAGTAGACAAGAAATAGTAAGAAGGGGTGGCTCATGTGGTAAGAGGGCCAACAACACAACTCATCCAATGAGGCTAAGCCATATGCAATAAAAGTGCCTACTATGTCTATAGTTGAAATGATGGCAATGTGGCAAGGCTTTCACCCATTGGCCACAAATTCAATTAAGAAAGAGCATGATGGCACTATAATGTCCCCCACCTCACCCCCCACCCTCACCACACCACACACCACTTAGCATGTGGTTCCTACCCCTTTGGTTTTTGTCCTTGGTTTGTGGCACTTATTTGAAGGTTTAATTAATTTAGATTTGTGTTAATATAATAATTTTAAATTAATTATTAAAATATTATTTATTTTACATCTACATTATAAAGATTTGATCCTTTGAATTTAATTAAGAATAGGTTTTAATAGTTTATTTCGAACTTATTTTTATAAAATTTTAAATTTTTTTGTCATTTATTTCGATGTAAATGCCCAAGGTGCAATGTGCATGTTTCTTTAGAGGTTTGTCCTCTTACATGATCATCACAATTGAAATTTTTCACTTTCAAATAAAATATTCGATAATAAAGATAATTTGATTTATAGGGTTTAACCGATAGAATACATCAATATTTATCATCTTATTACAATTTTATGGTATTCATTATCTATTTTATAACTCGATTAATTTAAATTTTTACATTAAAAATTTCTATTTTAAAATATAAATTACTTCAAATTTGATAATAAAATTTCTAATCAAGAATAAAAGATACGTACCACCCCGTATGCCACAACTACCATTTATTTTCCTAACATTACAAGTCCACACACCTCATGCTCACATTAATGTCGCTTAAGACACAATCTTCTGTTGTCCATCTCAGCTAGCCTGTTTTCCACTGCCTCTTCACGAAACAACGCGTGACACTTCCACTGTAAGAAACTCTCACTTGGCTACTAATATACGTATGAAATAATAAAATATAAAAATTAATTTTTTTTAAATATTCATGTATTATTTGTTTAGATAGATTTTAAAAAATAATGACGTTATATAAATTCGAAATAAAGATAATAAGGATTTATTTGGTCAAGCGTGAAGCGAGGTCCAAGTGAAACTTTTTACTAAAATATTATACTAAATAGAATAAAAATAATAATTATTTTTTTATATGTGTATAAATTATTAACTCTTTATTAAAAAGTATTTTTTTGAATTTCTTTTATTTAAACTTTTAACTCCTCTGCTGTTTGGCTATGGGAATTATTCATTTGAAAAACAGCTCTAGAGTTGAAAAAGCATTCCTTATCTTTATGAAAAATATAATCGAGTATAACATTATCTTCACCTAATTTCATAATTTTTAAATAAAATAAAAATATTTTAAATTTATGACCAAAAAGCCAACTAAATATTTGGACAAAAGGGTAAAATCGAGAATCTAATACTGATAGATTAATTAATTAGGAATGGGTCCTAACAGGGCCGAGCGGCACGCCTGGGCCCAAAGAGAAGATCCCAACACCGGAAACCAAAGAAAAACGGGGCCCAAATGATGGACAAAAGAGCATCTCGTCTTTTATCTGTTTGGGGTATGGGCTGGCCCAATCAGATGCTCATGCGCCCACGTGCCATGGCCTTAATTGGAAGGTCCGATGTTCTGATCCAGTGGCGTCAACTAGTATATTAATGGTAGTGGATTGTGAAAATGGAAGACAACCATGGCTGATTTGAATTTTCTAATAAGAAGTCTGTTTTAAAATAAAAATATTTTTAATTTTTTTAATTTTTTTAATTTTTTTATTTTATTTGTATTTTAATTACTTTTTAAAATTTTACGATTCATACTAATCTGCGTGGCGTGACTTTCCTAATTCAATAATTATCACTAAATATCAAGACACACCTAAATCATTAATTGCTCATTTTTTCTAATCAAGGATTCGCGATATCTCGCAGAAGAAACACGAAAGCAAGCACAATCGGCGCTGGCCATGGTTAAACATTTTATGAATGTTTATATAAAAAGAAACATCCGATAATTCAATAAAACTCAAATCAATACTTTAATACATGGCTTACCTCATTCATTTGGGGAATTGAACTTGAAACACCAATATGAATTTTGAACTCTAAACCGAGACAACCTCTACTCTTATATTTAGAGGATTCAAAATCGATAAATATGCATAAGAAATTTAAAAATTCTTATATAATAATATTTCTTTTTTGCGATTTCACGTTTATGTGATTTCGTTTGATTTGACATAATTTTTTTTTAAAAAGTTACAATATTTCAAAATTTTGATCTAAAATAATTCTTGATCATTTTTGTGGTTATAAATCATTTCATTAGAAATAAAAGAGAAATTTCAAAATTACATTATTTTTAATTATAGGTAAATAATATTTTTTGGATGAATCACAAAAGGTATATCGCATAAATTGAAATAAAGTGAAAAATTAAAAAACACATAATTAAACATAATCAACATACAAAACAAAAAAAATATAAAATTTTAAAATTTTATATTCGGATAAATACTTTCACATGAATCGAGACGAAGGAAGTAAAAAATCTTAACAAGTGAGGACATTACAAGTTTGAAAAGAAAGTATAAAAAAAAAAATTGAGTGGCCAAAATATACTCTTCAAAATTTGTGGTATGAGGACAAAAGTAGATCAAATGACAAAAGGGTAAGTGATAATGTGTCGCGAAATAATTGGAACGAGGTTATAAAGGTCATTGTAGAGTGGAAAATGGGAACCATGTGTTTAAGCTTTACGTAATACACCGTTTACGGTTAAAATAGTGTTTTAATTAGTGGTTAATGATGATCCACGAAAACCATGGACAATTTTGAACATAGATTAATCCCCTAATCATAATTAATTATAACCTACTTACTTACTTTAGCTTCAAATCTTGATTTAAATATATATGTGTTGCTTCAAATCTTGATTTAAATATATATGTGTTGTCCCAATGATCTTGCTTCTAACAAGACCTGTCAAAGTTATCTATAACTTTGACCTACCTGCCGACTATACGCTACGTTTCTAATTTTCATTAACGAATCAATATCTACTATATATATATAATTTTCTTATGGAGTACTTTACCGAACCCCTTCACTAGGGGTGAACATGATATGATATAGAAATTTAGGTTCGGTAATTTTAATTTACGATTTGATATGGTTCGGTGTTTTAAAGTTCTAATTTTGATATTTTACAAAAGATGCACAATCTAATCATGCTTTGTCTGACTTCTCGACTTATATATACTTATATAATGTAATTACGATTTCACTTTTAAAAAAAGTTTCCCAATTATATTATATTAACACCTAGCACATGTCGAAATATTTAAAAGCAGTATAAACATGCATTTCTCTTCATTATTCAATTACACAAAAAGGACATACAATCAAGATAAGGTAGTCAAAATTCAACGTCTAAATAATTAATTTTGTCCTAATATTATTATGTATATTTGCTAGTACTGTAATAATATATATGAATTTGTATACGAATTATGTACTTCGATATTTCACTATTATTCTTTTAAATATCGAATACCAAAAATTTTAAAACACATATCATATACTGCCCAAAAATTATAAAGTCGGATATTAAAAATTTTGATTTCAATATAGTGTATTTGATATCTACCGTATCTATGCCTATTTCTAACTTTCAACCACTTGACCCGCCTGCTAAACATAAGATATTATATAAAAAAGAGATAAGGAAAACTAATTATTTAATGGCACGAGAAATAGATTCACTACATGAATAGTCAATTTCAAAAATTTGATTCAAAATTACTTGACAAATATTTATTTCCGACTAGCAAATCGACCAATGAGAATTTATATATAGTTTGATGAAGCAGCAGAGCTCTATATATGATCGTGGCTGACCTAGGTTTCAATTATACACAATTTTTTCTTATTGGTGAATTTGACTTTCTTTCACTAATAAGGATTAGGGTCCGAGGAAGTGCATAAATATTTATTTTTGGAGCCGTCATTTAATATTATATTTAAAATTTATTTCATGTATTTTTTTAAACTACTAACTTTTAGATGTATGTTATTGTAGAGAAAAATTCGTATTTTGATTTTAGATATTTTTGTCTGAATTTTAATATAGCTTGCAAAAGATCACCGTAGAGTCATTTTTTTTTTGAACTTATGACCTTGATAAGACTTAAATTATTTTTTTATCGAGTCTATGGTTTATATAAGACTAACTTTAGATATTTTTTTACTGAATTTGTGAATTTGAAAAGATCAATTTCAGACTTTTTTTAAAATGAAATTTTGGCCTTAGCAAGGCTTCAATTATTTAAGGGCTTGCAAAGCTAACTTCATATCTTTTGTTGAAGTTGTGACATTGAAAAGGCCTAAATAAAGATTTAATTTTTTAAAATTGAAGTTATATTCTTGGTGGCAATAAATTTCAGATATTTTTGCATGAGGTCAGTCTTATATTTGCCCGAATTTTAGATATATATATGACTCGAATTAATAAATCAATTGAATCAAAAACGAAAAAAGGTCTTAAGTTTTTGTATATATTTTAATGAAGTAGGTTGGTTTCTATCTTTACGTATTCATTTTTATCAAATCGTAATAGTGCACACAACATTTTTCTTTTCTTAATATATAAATTTAGACATAAATATGAACTTTAATTTCAACTTGTCTATAAATATATTATTATTATTATTATTATTTGTATTATTATGTTAGTTATTTGATCCAATTCAAACATATGTTGACAACAAGTGAAAGATGGTGGTGTTTTTAAAGGAGGAAATTTATCCAAAGCTTGTTAAAATTAGATACTAAGGTTGCGTCCAAATAGGATGCCTCGTGAAATTTTTACATTAAAGTTCGATAGTCATTTGAAATAAATTCTTTTTTGGCTACTTCAAGTCGAGACTACATTAGGCTGCAATAGCCTCCCGAGGCCCAGCTCCCGGAAAGGCCTGGTCGTGGACTTTACAAGTTTTGAAATAAAATAACTTATTTAAATGTTAACCCAAAATTGTTACATAAGTCATAATTCTTGTGATCAATAAGTATTTGGGGAATATTAAAAATATCGTGATAACGAATATTACTATTTTTATTTCATTTTATGTGACATATCACAATTTAGAGTATGATGTTCAAATTATATAAATCCTGGCATGAATAAGCATGTACATAAAGGAACTTAATTGAATTATTTCCTTCGAAAATTACATTATATAAATTGAGTAAAGATAAACATTTGGTTACTGATTAGAAATTGAATTAGTCATCTATTAAAATCAGCATAACTAGCAGCATTTTAGTTATGGCGTATAAATTTCGATACTCCGAGTACAATGTTTGGTTATAAGCTTACAATCCCACATAACTAAAACATGTATAAGTTATATGTCAATGTATGTATTATTTTACACATAATAAAAGATGGAATAACTAATACATGAATAACAAAACTCGTATAACTATTCCCCGCATTATAAACTCCGCATAATTCTAACCAACAACCAAACAACCCCTAGGCTATCCATCTTTCTTTGCGCGCATTCCGGCGCACTAAGCCTCGCTACACAGATCCAAAAAGAGTCTAATCACAAGAATCTATTTTACGCATTCTTATTATTTTATGCATGGTAGATGACGAAATAACTAATGATGAATAAACTAAACCTGTATAACTAACTAACGTGATAATATACCATAACTTCCTTGCTATCATTCTTCCTTAAAAAAGTAGCCTCATGCACTAAACCCGCTTACGCCGTAGATCCTGGTAAAAAGTTATACCAAAATCTATTTTACAAATTCTTACCCTATGTGTGTGATTTTTTTTCTTCTTCTTTGACCAAACCAAAAGGATCTAAACTCAATCTTAAGCTCAATAAATAAGTAGTACTCCTATCTGTTTTATTTCATTTTCAAATGGAGGAAAAAATATTATATATATATATATTCAGAGACTTTGCCAGCAAATGGAATTTACAAATATAGCCTCTCTTTAATACACACAACCATATAAAGGCTTATCTACAAACATAGAAGCAGAACTTATGTTACTATAATAGGGCTTCATAGCCCATTTACTTTTTCTGCCAATTTTTCCAGCATTTCAAGCCCCAATAAAATACCCATCCAATTAATACAAAACCAAAAACTAAATAAAAAATTATAATAAAATTCAAACCTGTCATATTTATTCCCTTTTATGTTTGATATTTTGAATATATAACCTGCATGCAATTTACTCAAAATGGAATGTTAACAGAGCAAAAATAAAATAAAAATCCTAAAACAGACTACAAAATCTATATTCCAATTGTGCCCATTGGTCCTATAGCATATCTATGTATAATGTTACATTGCTTTCTTAAAGTGGTCAGAAAAAAGAAAAAAAGGTTAAATAGTTAAAAAATATTTGCAGGCTATAAGTTCGTAAATCTTTTTTTTTTTTTTCAAAAAATTTAAAAAAAAAATCAGTTAATGATTTTGGTATCATTCTCTGTGAAGCTGTTAAAGACAGTATTTCTAATTCCATTGTGTCTTCCTTTTCATTTGTATTTTTATGGAAAATGACCACTACTATGTTCTATTGCAGTAGTAGCCCTTTAATTAAATTTTGTTGAAGCAGACATTTCAGTTTCTTATTGTAAAAGTGGTCAAAAATGACATGTCCTTTTCCATGCTTTTGTAATAGTGAAACTGGTAAAATTCTTGACTTCTTTTAGAACCTTAGCTTCAATTAGTTCAAACTTTTCAAATTATTTGTCTTTTCCACTAACACATTATATTCCTCAGTTCCATTTCGTGTTACGTAGTTTGAATTTTGAGAGTTAATTTTTTTTTCAACGTGAATTTGAATATATAATTATTAAGGGGTTGTTCAGTTGGGAAATAACTTATTTTGAGATTGTTATCCCACCCTCGATTTGGAATAAAATAACACAACTACATTAATTGTAGATTTTTTCCACCGCAAATCAATGAAACATTTGTATTATAAAACGTGATTTTTTCACTCGTTTTCCACCGAACCAGCTTCACTAAACACAATGCGAAAATAAGCCGTTGAAATAAATTCGAAAGTTTTCACGCATTTTTCTTCTGTTAAAACACTGCTACTATTTTTTCGATCTCTCCTTATGATTACCCTTATCAACATCTTAAGGCCCGTTTGGACATACAAAATTTTTTATTCAAAAAATATTTTCAAATCATTGTTTGGTTAAGAAATTGTTACTACAATTTTCCAACTTCAATTTGAAGTTGGTTTTCCAAGTTTGAAAAAAAGTGTTGCTAACCAATATTTCAAAGAATTGAGTTTTTTTCTTCTCTCCCACAAAACTTTAATATATCATTAAGTGAAATAAATTTATATATTCAAACATGACTTTAATTTTTAAATATCTTTAAAAAAAAACATAAAACGACGTAGTATAAACCTTAGAAACTTACAGGGTGTAAAAATTCACAATTACGATTTTAATGAATTAATATTACCTCAATTAATTTTTTCAAAAAAAATAAAAATATTTTTTATGTTTGGTTGAACAATGTGTTACAGAATTTATGTACCTCTTTGTCTCCTTGTTTTTCTACACATAGGAAACAAATGGAATATATGTAGTACTAGTAAATCTTAATTTTGTTCATAAAATTATAAACTATTGATTCACCTAAATAAATATACTAATGTATTTTGTCTCTTTTTATATACCAAACAATAAACATTATACTAAAATGTACCAAAAATAAAATTAAAAAAGACTAAAGTTTATAAAATGTTAGAAAATATTGTCCTCATGTTTCATTCAATCATAAATAAGTCCATTAAATTTAATCAATTAAATGTTTTCAAACCAATCATGCGGGGAACAATTTTTATTGATTTTCATTTTCTTACCGACAATCTTTCTTTACGGGTTAATAAGCCACAATTTATTTATTCTTCACTGGTAAACTCGCAGTCGTTATTTGTTGAGTGCATGCGGAGTATATTTCACTTCAATTAGTAGTAAATTTAAATTTTTTACTAAGAGGATTAGAAAAATAAAAATATAGTTTTGAGATTTGAACTTGAAATTTCAAGACGAAGCTTAAATCACTAAACAACTCGAGTATGTTTTTGTCATTGTGGGTTCAATGAACATCCTCGTGCCCTCTAGAGCTATCAAGCTGTATGATGAGCTCGACGAAAACATGCAAGATGTTTCCCACTTGTGAATTTTCACTCCAATCATTAGCGAATTCAAAATTTTCACTAAGACGATTTTAAAAATAAAAATGTTGTCCTGAGATTTGAATTTGGAGTGTCAAGGTGAAATTTAAACTCCTAAATAACTTAGTGTATATTTTTTTGTCTGAGATGTTCGTATGAATACCTCGCGCTCCTGTAGATGCCTCGCAGATAAATCCCGCTCCGTATGACGAGCTCAATTGAAAACATGGAAAAAGTTTTCTACTTGTGACCCTTTTTCGGTAGATCAATTGCTCAACCAATTCATCATCCTGACTTGCATAATTTCTTTTAAAAAAATAAAAACTCATTACTTATCAAAGGAATTCAAATTTCGAATAAACCATTACTTTTTCAATTCATAAATAGGTGAATAGTAGTACTAAATTAATAAATGCAATAAATTCTATTTTGATTTAAATTCTCATTAAACTTTCACTATTGAAGGGCAAAATGACACATTATAAAACAAACAAAAAAGAAGAAGTGGCATTTACGTTACAAGTCAAAATCAATAAACAAAACGCTCCTCGAATAATTGAGTTATTTGAAAAGTATTGACTCTTCCACTTTAAGGCGGAGTTATAAGTTCTAATTACGAATTTAATAAAATTATATTAAAAAAAAACAAAAACCAAATGAACCCAAAATAAAATAAGCAGACACATAAAAAATAAAAAAATTAAAAATATTTTTAAATTTTAAAATTTTCAACTTTTAAATAATCACATCATTATTTCCTTTTTTAATTTTTTAAATTAATTTTTAATTTCGGAAGTTGATTTTTTTTACTATTTTCTTTTTTTTTAATAAATATAAATAACTTATTCATAATCTAATAATCTAACTTTTTTTCATTTTTTGAACTAACTAAATTTTTAAATTTGTCTGTATTATCCTCTTCCTCTTTTTTTTTTCTTTCATTTTCTTACTTATTTTCAGTTTGAATTTTGTGTCAAAAGCAATTTATTGAAAAAGTCAAAAATATTTGGAAAGAATTAAAATGAGACAAATGAATTACTTTACATCACCTTCATCACCAATCAAATGTTTAAAGTGAAAACACCTTTAGAACCATCCATGGAATTAATTTTTATTTATTTATTTATTTATTTATTTTTGTCATTTTTTGCCTCTCTTTTGTAAATTAGTGTCAGTCTATTATCAAATCTCTGCTCACTTTTTCTTCTGTTTTTTTTGGTTTTACTATTTTCACAATCTTCAATGGACTACCTCTCCACGTATAAATTAGAGCTTCTGTGTATTAAATTTTCGTTATGCGTATGGTTCGAGAAAAATCAATCACAAAATTTACTATCTGCAGTTTTTTATTCTTTATTTTCGCAAGAAATTGTTTTCATTTTCAATTTTATAACAATAACATATCTAATGTAACATATAAATCCTACATATACTCGATCTCATTTTTGAAGAAATTCAAATAATACTGCATTAATTAACTACTCATTTTCTTACTAAAACACAAAGGAAAAACAAAATTACATAAGAAAACAAATTACATTTTCTTGTTTTTTTTTTCCTAACACCAACTAGAGAACAAACCGAAGGAGCTTTAAAGAACGATAATCAAAGCTGGGTTCTCCATGCGATCTATACATTACGAATTCTAACCGTAACATAGTAATGTCTGCATCACACTCTCGGAGGTGCGATGTTTGTTCAAACTCTACTAATACAAGATGCTTTATACACCAAGCTGCGGTCTTAGCCGGAGAACAAAGCTTCACAAATCTCAGTAAAAACATCAATAATAATCCCATGATGATGTTGTGAATTTAATTTCAAAAAACATTCCAACAAATCCTCAAGTTCTTTACCACCAAATATCTGATTTTCCATAATCATTTCCAGCATTGAATCCCTAAATCACCGTACGGATCCTCGATTTCTTCACCACTGCTAGGCTGCCCTTACGCCGCCGCTCGCCGCCTCCTTCTTCCTCCTCCTCCGCCGGCTGCCGGAGAGAATATTCTGAAGAATCAGAATTTGTAAATGACCTTGATGAGAAAAGGGTATTATTGTCATCTTCTTCATCTTCACTATCTTCATCACTACTAAAAAGACCCTTATAATCAAAATGAGGGGAAATTCTTGGTCAAAATTAAATTTTTTTATCTTGGAATTTGTCATTTTCTTGAATTTCTTCTCTTATTCTTTTTTCTTCTGTTGGAATTCTTTTGATAATATTTGGTCATGGAGTTGAAGTTGCATTTCTCAGAGTACTCATGAGGAAATATGGGTGATGCAGGAGGGCATTTTCGTCCATTCATATCTTGCAAAAACGAAAATACGAAAAATTTTCAGCTGTGTTCTCTGTGAAAGTTTAAAAAAAAAAAAAGAATTTACGTCTGCTAGTGATAAACTCGAATTTCTTTTTCATATAAGTATGTGTAAGTATACTCTGCTAGAAAATAATGCATATTTATATTATCTGTAAGCGTTCGATCTTTCAAATATGTTATCATAAGATACATAGCTTTTGAATGGTCCGAAGCACATCCAACGATATTTATGAAAGGTAGTCCGAGCAACATAGCATAAGTAATAAGAAGACGGTGCTTAAAAAGACAAAGTAAACCATAAAAAAAATACTCATAAGTCGAATTGGTATGGTAAACCGATGCTGCTGCTTGCAAAAATTCTACCTACGCTACTGCTCGGAAATAGAGCATTTTTCGGGGCATTTGTGCGTGAAACATGAAGGAAATGGACGAGGTTTTGGAGAGAAAGTTCAACTAATCGATAATCTTTTTGTGATTTTTGAGGGTAAAAAGACTGGTTTTTTATTGTTATTATTATCAATATCATCAGAAATATTCTTCGATTTGCAATAACTAAAATGAGGATTTAAACATTTTAGAAATTTTCATTTTAAATCTATTCTCCATTTGAGAGGAAAAATAGAAAGAAAGAACAAAGAAGAAGAGGAAGAAGAAGAAGAGAATTTTTAAAAAAAAAATTTTTGGGTTGGAAGAGAGAATTATTATACAATTATTAGGGTATGAGTAGAAGTCTGTATATATATAAATATATAAAGTAAAATGATCATGAAAAGGAATACAGTTTTCAAAATATAAGATTTTTTAAAAATTTTTAAAAAGAGGGCCTGATAGTGCAACTTTTTGCTGTTGTTTTTGTCCTTTCTTTTGTCCTTTTTAACACCCAAAATTTCAACCTCACTAAATTAGTCCACCTTAACTTTTTGCCCTGAAATCTGAAAACAGTTCATGCATATATATGGGACTTCAACAAATAAATAACAAGTAAATAAATAAATAGGTGGGATTGATATCGTCAATATATAATTATCTGAAGCCAGCCTATCGAAATAATATTTTTTTATTTTTTTCAATGTAAGAGTAAGGTCACGTACTTACAATTCTATCCGTATCTCAATTATAAAATTACACCGAATACGCGCGCGCGCCCGTTGTTGTTATTATTGTATATCATGATCAATATAATAAGAACGACATATATGTGATGGGGCAACTTTTTTTTCATAATAAAGATTAGGGACAAATATTTCTATTTTTGCAATCTCATTTAATTTACATTCATTCCCGGCTCCATACCGTTTTTCAATTCTTCGAGACGCATGTTATCCAAATTGCAAAGTGTGTCCACATGTCCTAAAACTTAATTGAAGAGGAATTCTTCTCGCGAACAAACACCCCTTACACACACGTAGAGCAACAACAATATATCTGAATGTAATTTTGCTGCGCGACATCTCGTAGTTAATGTAGCTACATAAATCTTACCTCTATTTTATAAAAATAAAAATTATTTTCGATAAACTCTGGACTGTTAAAACCGCTCAAAAGTTTGAATAGCAATGAATTTTGTCTTATTTTAGTTTGATTAACCAAAAGCACCAAACACGCTATATATTACTACAAGTCTAGAAATAGAATGTAGGGACCAAATAGAGAAAATTTCAAATTAAAAGAGAAGTAGTTAGTTTATATTTTGAATTCAAACCCAAATGATATTCTAATAGCCTAAGTTTTAATTTATTTATCTTAATTATTATTTAGATAGTTAATAATATTTTTTAAACATTTAAATTGTTAATTATTATAATTAATACACTTTTTATATAGTTTTTATATATATAAATTTTATTTTAAAAAATAAAAATTTTATATCTAAAATTCACACGGAATACAACTAATTTGACCCCGCACTTTGGACTCAAACCAAATGAATAAACGAATTCCTCGATTAATTTATTATCCAACTAATTAACGTTCTAAACCTAAAACAATAAACTAATAATAAATTAATAAATATAATAAATTTTTAAAAAAGGATAATATATAGTCAATGAAAACATTCTGCTGAAAAACAGGATCCAACTAACTTTATTTAATATGAATAAAATAAAATTGTCACTTTTTAAAATTTAAAAAAAATCTTTGTTGTGGAGATTTACAATGCTCGAAGTCTTGAATTGAACCCTACTTATTCAAATTAATAAAATGGGATATTTATTTTATTTTGTTTTGTATAAAGAAATATTCATAAATGCGGATTTAAAATATTAAGTTTATTGGTTTAAAATTTTAGGACATAATATTAATTGGATTGTGAATTAATTATTTATATATTAATTGTATATTTTTTTAATATAAATATAAAATTTTAATTAAAAATTATTAAATTTTACGAATCATTAACCAATGGTAGATCTGCCCCGAGTACCTAAGAGCCTCACTAGTAGTATTTTAAATAAAAACTATTAAATGCACGATAAATATAAGAGTTGAATTTCTTTGATTTGAAATAGTAGTTTGGTATAATTTAATTCTTGTGTACCTGAATTTTCTTAACACCTATTTTTCCAAAAATTAAACCGTAATTCCAAATCTAACAGAACCTTTGTCTTTAATATAAATTGATCAGATATTCCTAATTATTTTTTCAGTTGATTTTTGGTTCAATTATTATATATGTCATTAATTTTACAAAATGTTAACCTTTCATTTTATGTTGTTTTTTTTCGAGCTTTTCACAATTTAATAATAATAAAAAAACAATGCAATAAGAGATTGAAATATTTTTGTTTTAAAAAAAAATCTAACCCAAAAATTCGAGACATATCCTAAAGGCTCAAATGCCTATTTGTCAATAGATGCCCAATTGAATTGCAAAAGAAGCAATAAAACTACTCCACTTGATCACATTGATGTGGTATGATTTTGACGATTGGAGATCCCTCTATTCTTAATCGTAAGGTTTTGAATTTGCTTGTAATTTAAAAATTCTATTGAGAATGTCACTTCTAAATAAGCCCCGAATGGCAAGGAATTTGCATTTAGTCGAGACTCAATGCAATTATGCGAATATCAAATACCGAATTGAAAAAATAAAAACTACTCCACTTGATCACCAACATGAATCGTGGCGAGATAGTTGGAATGCCTCCATTCTTAATCAAATGTATCGAATTCGAGCCCTGAAACGAAAAAAAATCCAAATAAAAATATTGGCCCTAAATAAGCCCAAACAATGCTAATCCAATTGATAATCTTCCCAAGAATAAAAGCCTAATATCCTCCGAGAAAAAAATTGAAATTTCCAAAGTCTTGAGATTATAATTTTACTAGATCCCAATAAGAAACCCCCTAGAGTACTCTTTTCTAATTTCCAACTTTTTTTCCAAGAACACTACCAACTATGTATAATTATGAATTGATAATATAGTAAAATAAAGAGTTTAAATAGTGTACTCATCAGTGTAATTTTTTTAAAATTATAATTATCGTGTCATTCAAACGTATATTTATAAAATTTTAAAAATCTAAAGTCGTAATTGAAAATAAGATAAATTATCTGCCTCAACAGATAAAGATTAACCGAGCATGTAAAATTTCCTTATACTAATAATTTATATATATATAACTTAAACTCAACTAAAATTAATTATAATCTACAACCATAGTATGTTGCAGTAGTTTGACGTAATCGAAAAATATTGATTTCATATGACTACACAATGAATAACTGTAAAAATAGATTTACATAAATAGTAATAAAATAACATATAGCAGAAGTTTAATACACCAGTTTACTCATTAATCTACTATCATATGTCATAAAACATTGATAATATACAACTATTTTTACAACCACTTTAAAATATTTTTGAAATGTGAGATTCAAGATGGAAGACAAAGGTAAAATTGTCACCTTTTACATGTTCTTATATGTTATAATAATAAATTAAACTTCCCTATATTGGAATATTTGTCACTATACTTATGTCCTGTTGCTCAGCAGTAATTGCTGCCTCCACATGAACTGTTTATCTTGGAGAGTACTGCATTAACATCAATCTTTTTAACCCTTCTAGGGCAAAAATTTACCCGCAAAAGACCAGTGAGATTGAGGTTCGATCAAATCAAAGGATTCAATGCGATTGTATGATTCATTTCACGACGGTGCTTTGGCTAAGATTTTTCATTCTACAGTGACTCAAACCGAACTCGGTTAATTAAGACCGGATGAACTCCTCAACCATCTCACCACAACCGGATTTGCTAATTAAACCCGAAACCTCTTGTTAAGGGCTGAGGACTCCGAACCATCTCACCACAATCAGGATTCACGCATTATAGAATCCATTTATGGAGGCGTCACTTTCAATAAGATGTTTTCCATTCCTACAACGATTCAAATACGGTATCTCCGACAAGGAGGACGTTCTAACCATATTCTCACCACAACCCATGTCGATAACATATGAAGCTTGTACATAAATCACTTAACAACCATAATTAATTAATTTATAATTTTGTATTATTAAATCACTTAAACACAGAAATTCTCATCTATTAATAGTAATACACTTGTACTCATCGCTGTATATAACAAAAATAATAACATATTTAAGGGAATATTCATGAGGAAGTTTAAAAAATAAAACATATGCAAATTTTATCTCTATTTTTGTGAGACATAAAAACTATTTTCAATAGATATTCGGTTAAAAAACAAATAATCAAAATATAATTGCAAGAAAATATGACACTAAATGAACAAGATAATGTCAATGTGTATATATAGAATTTAATTTATTTTAATTTATTTATTTAAATGTAGAGTTTCTCTGCTAGTCTCTCAAGTTTCAAGAGCATCTTGAAATCATAGAAGCTTCCAAAACAAAACAAACAAACACACAACACTTGGTTCTTGATCATAGTAGAAGCATTACAAAGCTAGGGAGACACTTTTTTTTTTTTTTTTAATTTTTAACAAAATAAGTGATTGGTTCAACTCAATGACAAGAAAAAATAATAAATAAATAAATATGGCCTTTGACATTGGTTCTTGATTTTTACTTTGATTTGATGCTTTTGTATGTCAGCTAGCAAAATGGGCTCTGAAAATTTTGAAGTTAAAAGCTGTTCTACTTGTCCTACTATTAAATTGAGTTTATAAATAAAAATTATTTTCTTAAAAATAAAATTAATTATTGAGTTAAAATAGCTCAAATATACTATTAAGGGAAAATTATGTGATATTAAAAATTTAAGTTCATAAAATTATCCGTTTTGCAATACTTTAAATAATTTTTAAAAGATAGCTAAATTTTTATTTATAGTAGATTTTTACTATATGTGTATATAAATATATATGATGATCGATGTATGTACATATTTTACTTATGAAAAGACAAATTTAGTATATGTATGTATGTATGTCTGGCTGCTATTGTATATATTATATGTAAGTATGCCTACTATTGTTGTTTTTTGAAAAACACAATAATATTGTCAGAAAAGTGTTATTTATGAAAATTTTCCTTACTTTTAATATGAGGTACTCCCTAATATTATCCTGCTTTGGAATCAAATCAGATGATTTCACAAAGCCTCATAGGCTCATATCATTAAAGTATTCCTACACTTTATATGTAGTTTTACAAGTTTTTCAACTGTATACTAATGTGGGACTTTGTTCGTACACTGTAAAAAAGATTCTCAAACTAAGTTTCACACATGATCTTATCTCCACGATCAATACTCTCTCGAATTAAGTATTTTATAGTTTATTTACTACGATCGAGGATGAATTTTTTGAGATGAACTGTTTCACCTATATGACCGAGCATTTACATGACCACCAAAAATCAAGAGCTAGCTATCTTTTTTTTTTATGCGTGCACGTCTTCAAGCTACTTTTGCTTTTAACACTTATAAAAGAATTAAGTCAAAAATTAATTAAATTCAATATTTAACCCATAATTTAATTCGAAATACCTCGTTGACACAAATTGGTAAGGATGAGGAAGAATCAGAAAATATTGAGATCGAAATAATAAGGTGGCATAAGGAAGCAAAAAAACTAATTATACAACTCTGGGAAAAAAATTTAATATTATTTGATCTCGTTATTGACTTACATAGCAAGAAAATTAATATCCAAAATATTTAAAGTTATTTGAAAAAATTATAATAAAAAAATATTGACTTTGACTGTTCAAATAATATAAGAAAATATTAATTAAATAAAAATACATAAACATCAAGTGTGATATTTATTTTTAAGAAATTGAAATTGAAGTAAACAGCTTTTTGATAACTATTTTAATTTATTTTACTTGAGTTGTGAGGATATTTCAAAATAAAATTTATATATATTATATTTTTTATATTTTATATATAAAATAAACCGAATACGTCACTGAATATGTTGTTATTATTACCGTAACAGACTCAATACAAAGTAACTTTATATGGGGGAGGTTAGTTTAGAGGCATTATGGTCAGACCTCCTTGAGAACTGAGAATACTATGTTTTTAATTCTATAAATAGAGTAAAAAATAATAACTTGTATATATAAATTGTTGAATTCTCTCGATAGTTAAGTGTATTTATTCGTTGTGTAAATTTATATTTTTTCAATTCTTTTAGTTAGAATTGGTAGTTTCGCGTAGCTAATTTGGAGGTGAGTTATGCATGCATTAAATTTTGTATAAGTAATGTCATGATTGGTAGCTGGTTAAGAGATAAGTTATTCATGTATAAAATTAATATCATGTTTTTGTTTGCAATTTTAAAACTCGCATAACTAATACATATATAAGTCATGAAAGAATTTATGTAGTATTATTTCATGGAGGAAAGAAGGTGGAATAGTTAATACATGAATGGTCGTCTTCTAACATTACCAACATTTCGAATTTTCATAAATTTCACATAAGATAAAAACTCTTTTCATCATAAAAAAACAACCAGATTTCCGGCCACTTCTATTGCATTACCATAACGGAAATAATTGAACCCTACATAACTCTAATGCTAATATAAAATAATACATAGAATTTCTCATAACCAATTACTGTATTATTAATATCTGCATAATTTTAACCAACTACCGAACGATTCCAATAAGTTATGTCATTGATTATGTAATGATATTTTTACTACCTATCAATACAAATTTGAATATGTACTTTCACAATACTAGAGGACAACAATTTGAATGTGTTTCATTTGTTTTTTTGTACACTATTATGAGTACTTGTCATAGTGAAATATGTCTCTCAATTTGCTCAAATCTTTTATTTTACTTTAAATTCTTATAAATGTACTGGTGACACTTGTTGTATTTATACACTGAAAAATGCATTAAAGGTAATTGTACTCCTAAGTCCTAACACATACAAAGTAAATAAATTGTACTAGTAACATTATATATTTGTGCTTTTTTTAAAATTGATTTTGTACTCGAGATCCGATATCTGTTTTGAGGTCTAATTTTAATCCGAATTTGCAAGATGACTTCATATTCTTTCTAATCCCAGATTTTTGATAAAAGATGGAGAAATATTATTGCGTATCACTCTACCATAAATCAACATGACTTCTTCATTACTTATATTTCTTTTTCATATTGTTTCTTATATGGGTTAAAATTGACGGAGGTCTATTTGAAACAACCTCTCTACTTGCTAAGACAGAAATAAGATCTGCGCGCACTCTACCTTCTCCGATCCCAGTTATGAAATTACACTAAATATGTTATTGTAGTCACAGTACCATCCTACCATAACCTCTGATGATATTATATACTTGTACTTGACCTCACCAAAGGAATTTTCAAGACTATGAATTAAAAAAAGAAGAAGATAAATTCCTCTAAAATAATTAGTCCTAGTCTATTTTGTATTAGAAGATATCTTCAAACCACACTGGGAAATGCACCTTATATTGGAGGTAGAGACTCTAGTATCGATTTATTTGGATCCAATAATTTTGAATCGTACTCTATAATAAAAATGGTAATGTAAACAAAAGAATCTACTATCTTGACCTTGGTTAGGAAGAGGTACACCTTTTTGAATCCTAATGTTAAGAGGACTATTTTATTCATAGAGAAATAAAATTGAAGCGGTTAATATTTTCTTCAAATAAAGTTCATTTTGATTTAACAACTACTAGTGTCATCACCTTCAAAGAGGTTGTTCCAATCCGAAAAGATTCAAATACGGAACGACTTTCACCAAATAAAGATAAATAATTAATTTCGAACCTTATAAGTCACATGGATTATGGTAGGATTCCATGAATAAATTGGCACTCTTTGATTTATAGAATGCCACTAAAATTGAATTTATTAAATTAAAAAATTAAGTAGAAATAAGAAAAAGCAAATAGTAAAAATTTAACGTCGCCTGAGAGATTCGAACTCTCGCGGGGATACCCCATGTACTTAGCAGGCACACGCCTTAACCACTCGGCCAAAGCGACATTTTGTTGTTTCAGAAATGACATTATTTAAATAATCACTTTATTTCCACTTACTCCCAAATTTTCACTCTCTTTAACTTCCTTTTTTTTCTTTTTTAATTGAAAATTTCTGAAAGGCTAGTTACACAAGATTTGGAACTCGATAATAATGAGTTCATTGCTTATTCATGATAGGGTTTGAATATGGGCGTCTAACTCACATATTATATGTTGCAGTTTTTGCATGTAGAATTCGTTTTCTTTATTAATTGATAAAATCTCGGAAGGCTAGTGATACAAGGTTCGAAACTCAATGGATAATAAATTCATCACCACTCAATCCTTTTTCAGGGTTTGAATTCGTGAGCGCCTAACTCACATTATGTGCAGCATTTTCTGCACGTGAAATTCTTTCTCTTCATTAAGAGAGAAAATCTCAGAGTCTAGTGATACAAGGTTCGAAACTCAGTAGATAATGAATTCATCACTCTATTCTTTTTCACTTAACTACCTTGTTTGAAGAAAGACTTTGAACACGTGCACTTAACCCACATATCACGTACCGCATTTTTACCAACTAAGTATGTAACTTTAATATAAGTAGTTCTGAGAACATCTTTTGCCTGTTGCCTTTCTTACTATTAGACCACAGCTTATACAGCTCGTTATGCATTGTTTTTTTTGGCCGTTTTGTACGAGGCTATGAAACGAATTCACAGGCGCATGACTGATTAGCAATTACTAGCGATTCCCTTTTGGGGAGGGGCAAGAAGGGCGTTGAAATAATCACTATTCACCAGAATATCTTTACTGCAGCTGTCTATATAATAAAGTTAATGACATGTAATGTCGCTAAAATTGACAATGAACAGAATACAGTTGAGGGACAAATAAAAACAATGAAAACTATATCAGACTATTGAAAATAAAGAACTCTATGTAGTAATCTACAGTTTCTGTACGGATATAGACTGTAGATGCCAAACAACAATAAGATTTTCTGTTTAGAGCTGAATTATACTCATTTAGAAAGATTTTAGCATACAAAGATATTGGATATGGATAACTACTTGAAGGATTCTTGTACAAACATAAACCAGATGTCTCACGTTGGAGTCTTAGAAATGAAATTACTTTTGGTAGAAAGTGTTTTATCATTGGGATTGTTCCATGCGGATCCAGATTAATCAAATCGTGGGTATCGGACACCGACCAAAAAACAAAAAAAATAAACGAACACATTTTCATGACAATTTCATTTCGATCATATTTCCAAACTAGTTAGATGGTTCAGTGTATCTTGATATCTTATTTCGATTTGATATGTCCACCTACTGAAAGCCAAATTATTATACATTTTTCTAAAAGAACATTTCTTTCTTCTCCGTCGATCATGAAAATTGAAACGGCGTGAAAAATCTAAACCCACAAAGGAAAAGAGCCAGGGGAGCTGAGTGTCTTCATTTAAACGACGGTACAAAAGAAGAACAAAATGAAATGAGAGGCAGAGACAGGACAATTTCATTTCGAACGTATGTCCAAACTAGTGTGTGTTGGTTCACCCTGCGGCTTGTGAGCTTAGTTCTTAAATGGTAGTAGCAAGTTTATGAAGGCCTAGAACACAAATGAACAACCCCAAGTCCTCTATGTTAGTTAATAAAGGATATATATAACCTTATAATAGGATATGGTAAATAACCATAGAAGCAAGAATCCAAGAGAAAAGTACCGTTCAAGAATATAGTTAACTACGGAATCCTGAAATATGTACACAAGGCTTTACAGTTGTTTCAATAAATTCAATTACATCAATTGTGCATATGAACATATTGAATAATGTCTGATGCAACTTGGGATATCCAATTAGCAGTAGTACCAAAGAAGAGTTCCCAAAACCAAAGATCCAATGCAAGAACAGAAGAAAAAATTAGCAGGGCTAAAGTCTGATATCGATTTAGAGGCCAACCTGAGACTTCTGCCATTTGTTTCAACAAAGGAAGTGAACTGGTTGTTAGGTTGCGGTTCCTGATGGACCAGGCAGTTATCCACTGTACCTCAGAAGGGACAAGTTCAAACTCTTCTCGCAGCCTCCGTCCCAAATCTGGCATGTGCCCACCACCATAAAGGATAGCAATCTTATTATGACCCTCGTTCATAGCTCTTTGAAGTGCTTCTAATGCAGCTTTGTTTCTTTCTCCGATGATAACAGATTTCGCCTCTACATCAGCTGTGATCTGTGTAAATCTACATGTACAATGTGGAAGGTGTAACTACATTTGTAAATGAAAAGAGGGAGTACTCAGCACAAATAAGAGAAGCTTCGATCTTAAATGCAGATATCAAGAAACAAATAAAAAATTGTAAGCATTATACAGACATCTGACTCTGCAGACGTAAATACACTATGTAGGAGGAAAAGGTAAACATAAATTAGCATCGAGCAAAGACGATTATCTGAAGAATTATCCTTTCTGTCAATGCAAAAACCTATTCACTGTAGGATCTGAGCTTGCATTAATGAATTACATGTGCTTTGGAGGGAGCAGGGGCCAATTGCATCTTATTTTTGCTTTTTTCGTGGAGGTTCTTTCATTATCTCATTTCTGATTCGCAGTCTATAAAGAAGAGAGAACAGTAATATTCCAGCCAGCTGTAAACCAAAAACTTACTCAGATGTTAATCGCTTTGCCAGGAAGACCTTCATTGCAGCACCAAAATCAAGTCTGGACAAGGCTTCTAGTTCAGGATATTCAGATGGTTGGCTTTTCACATCCGTACAAACACCTCCAATGATAAGAAGTCCAACAAGAGGCATCGGCAGCACCCTAGAAGCCCATAGAAGTTTGGATCTCCAAGGGCCAAGATCTTCTGGGATTGTAGGTTGCACAAGTGCTTTTGTTGATCTAAGTGTCATATCTCTGGCAAATGTGAAGAAGCTCTCGCCTCTTTCAAGCTGAAAGGTTTATATAGAACATGGTGAGATCTTCGGGTCATGTCGACAGAGGATTAATATATACTTTCACTAGAAAAAAATGGCACCATATTCACAATGCACACACATAAATCAACTATGAATCCCTACCAAAAAAGTTTACATATAAATCAACTGTCGTGCTCAAATACGTGAAACAAACAAAGGGAAGTGAGAGAGGCTCTACAAGAGTATGAACATCCTGAATGATCAGCAATTTGTTTAACAAGTAACTGACCTAGCAGAAAAGTTATCACAGAGAGTACCTGGAGTAACTTGAAGGTCTCAAAATCAAGATCCGCATGATACCAATTATCACCCTCGTAATCAAGACAATCTAGTTGGAAATCAAGGGTGAGAAATCTAGCCATCTGCCGTTGGATGAATCCAATAATATTAAATCCCCGTGATCTTGAACTTTTTAGTTTCTTTCTAGAAATAGGACTTCTTCTACTCTCTAAACTTTCTCTGCTGGCTACCATCTCATAGAGAACACAATCATATGGTTCAAGTTCCTTTTGTAGAGCGGTGAAGTACCTGCAAATACAATATCAATCCAAGTCCAACTGTCCTGTCAGACAAGATCAAAAAAGAATGATAAAGATATAGCAGGTTAATAAGATGTTTCCCATGGACCATACTTGACATCAGGAATACATATCAAGATATCAGATGAAGCATTAAGGCTAAAACCGTGACAATGAGACAGAATCAAGATAGAAGCATAATCAGACTCTATAAAAACCTGATTCATGAAGGTATGTAACTATTATTTAATTAACGACAAGATGATTAGTTCTATCAAATCCTTCTGATGAACAGACATATCATAGAATAGCCACCCAAAGTTATATGTATTGTTATCTTTTAATATGGTTAAGCAACCAACCTTAGGATGATTCTTCAACTGGCACTAATTACCCAATCGCTAACCACATTTTAACATGGAAACAATAAAATGTAACACTATTGGCTCAAGAAGTTAGAAAGTAAGAGGAAATTGCAACATCACAACTATTCGGCAACATACTAATTCCCACAACAGGGAACCCATGCAAATTAGGAATTTTAGTGGACGCAGTTAGCGATTCATGATTCACATTTATGAAATGGAAAGGATGATTTTCAATTTAACAAGAGCATTCATGACTAAGAAGAATGATGGGTTTATAGGGAGAGAAAGAATGATCTGCACATGATATTCATTAACCTCGAGAAAGCGAATTCTAGAGTACCAGAGAATGTATGGTGTGTGTTGAAGGAAGAGGAATCCATTTCAAATATATAAATGTCACAACTAATAATGTGGCGGAGTATCACAAGTGTGAAAACAGTGATAGGATACACAAAGAAGATTCTTATAACCGTGAGTTTACACCAGGGATTTGCACAAAGTACTAGTTTACTCTAACTAAAGATGAGGTTACTAACTGTATACAAGATGACATTCTATGTGTATGCTTTGTGCAGACAATACGTGCCAATGGACAAAACTAGTGAGGGATTCGACCAAAAGCTCAAACTACGAAAAAAACACTCCACAAAATAAGAGTTTTAGAATAAGTATAAGTAAGACAGAATATATACAATGCAAGTTTAGCCGACATAAGAGTGAAGTTGAGATGAGATTATATGGGATTACAGTGCCAAAATGCAAAAAATTAGATGTCTAAATTTGATGTTCCAAGAGAATGGTACGATAGATGAAGATACACCAAAAATTAAAATAGGACAGTTGAAATGGAAAAGTGCTACTAGAGTGTCTTTTTTTCAATAATGAGTACTACTGGAGAGCTATGCTATACAAGGATAGCTACCAAAATGGAAGGCAATTACTATAGAACTGTTTTAAGACCAGTAATGTAAACAGGAGTACATGATGGACCTCTAAGGTCAAACATATCCACAAGATGAGTGCCGATAAATGCATATATTAAGATGGATATGTGGTCCCACCAGATTAGACAAGATTAGAGATAATAAAGGGCGGACCGATGCACCAAAGCTCCCTCTATGCACGGGGTCTGGGAAGGGCCGGACCACAAGGGTCTATTGTACGCAGCCTTACCTTGTATTTTTGCAAGAGGCTATTTCCACGGCTTGAACCCGTGACCTCCTGGTCACATGGCAGCAACTTTACCAGTTACTCCAAGGCTCCCCTTCAAATAGGTATAAAGAGCATATATATTCTTCAGAAAAATATAAATATGTAAGTAGGACAAAATTCCCAGTATGAATAGTTGTATTTGTAGCTAGCCATCCTTCTTCAAGGCCCCAATAAACTTGATATCTGATTTCCTACATTCAAGAATCTAATGTACTAAGAGGAAGTCAAAAGGCTAATTTGGTACCGATTTCAGTAGAACATAGAGCAGAGCTCTTCTGGAATTTGAGAATGTTGTTCGAGATAATTTGTTTTAAGGAAAAAGACAAGTAGGGCAAAATTCCCAGTATGAATAGTTGTAGTTGTAACTAGCCATTCTTATTTAAGGCCCCAATAAATCTGATATCCGATTTCCTACATTCAAGGATCTAATATACGAAGAGGAAGCGAAAAAACTCCTTTTGGGCAGATTTCAATAGAACATAAAGCAGAGCTCTTCCAGATTTAGAAAATGTTGTTAGAGATGGTTCTTCCATGTCCTATGTAGACCTCCAAATGTATCGGTTCATAGCAGTAAATCCATAATAATTGAAAGTATTAAAAAACGATGAGATGGACCTAAAAGCACATAGAAAGAAGCTACTTATCCCGTGAAACTCATGAAGACTTAGCAATTACTTGGAATTAAGGTTTAGTCATGTTGGTAAATTTAAGTTAGATTCAATGGTTGCTAAGAATCTTTTTAATCTTATTTGAGATTTGTATGTTAGTAGAAAATGTATAAAACTACTAGTGTTCGAGAATTTTTAAATTGAGCAAAATGGATAGTGATAATTCATATGGCCGACCCAAACTAACTGGAGATTGAGACTTTGCTGTTGTTGCGGTCTAGCTCAAGCATGGCTTCTTTGTTATCCACATCAACAACCATAAAAGGACAAGCAGATTTAACAACAGAATCTTCACAATTTCACCTCCATGTAACAGTCATTAAATGCATAGCAAAAATCTGAAGATATAGGGGAGCACAATTACCACTTTGACATGATATTACCCATCACTATTTGAGAGTAACCACAGAAATGTGCAACATTATCCAATCAATTACTCTTCATTCATACAAACTGAGATATGCAGCCTTATAACTAGTTCTTTATTATATGCATTTCTAATTCCTGACATACGTCCCACATGCGAACCTTTACAAAAAGTTGCTAAGTAGTTTGTTGTTTCACATATAACATAGTCGCTACCACGTTCAAGGGTAACCATCACAAGACAAGATAATCTTAACTTCTACAACTTATTGATGATGAATTCATATTTAATCAATCTAGAGCTCTGTAATAAAGCTAATACCAGAAATAATCTCACTTCCTATCAGCATAACATCAAACTCCATAACATTTTTCTGAATTCTGAGAGACTGAACTTACTCTTTATCAGCAATGTGTATAGTCGATACCAAATCAACCTACACAATCAGAATTTTGGAATCACAATTAAACTTCAGAAGTTGAACTTCCAAAATGTAGCAAAACATAGATTCACTTCGCAAATAAGACTCACATCAAAGTCCAAGGTAAACCTATGTGTGTGTACATATATCTCTAAAAGTTACTGAGGGTTCAAACCTGGAGAAAAGGTTGAAGAAGAGACCAAGGGAACTTCTTCCGGTAAGTAACGACGGCGGTTTGCAATTCAGCAGTGCTAACTCTATCATCGGAGCTGGTGCTTTTTTTGAACCTCATGAAATCAGCAATTGAATTATTCTGCAGGAATTGCTCCGGCGAGTCATTGTTATCAATCAATAGCTGCCTCGAGAAGACCTTGAGCTTCGGAAAACGAGGAATTCGCCGGAAGGAAAATGACAGGGAAGGATAATCGGAGTTGAAATTCGAAGGAATTGAAGATGGAGATGTTGAAGAGAGTAGAGAGAGAGAACGCTGAACCATAGCTCTCTTCTAGAGAGAGAAAGAACAGGATATGGTGAAGAGAAGGGAGTGATGAAAAAATTGTTAAAGAAAAAGAAAAATCTGTTACTCCGGTTGCTTTCTGGTTCGGGTTGTGGCTATTTTGCACGCAAAGTCGGAACTTATTTATGTTTTTTCTTTTTTACAAGGAACAGCAACCGCTACCTTTCGAGTGCTCAAAATAAATTTTGATTCAATTTAATAATTTTTATATTATATTGGAGAGATAAATCGCATTAATAAACTCATAATCTCGTATATCATATTAGNCTCATAATCTCGTATATCATATTAGAGAGGTAAGTTGTATTAACAAACTCGATCAAGAAAGCATGCAAAAAGTTTCAAATTTGAAGTTTTCAACGGAGATAATATGCTTAATCAATTCACTCGGTCACACGTGCAGGTTTTATTTATATTTTTGCAATTTTATATTTAAAAGTTTCATTTTATTTTGAGTGAAGAGTGAAAAATATACTAAAGTATCATGAGTTTCAAACCCGAACTATCATGATCGTGAGTTTCCTACCTGAACTATAACCAAATGTTTATCAAAAATCACCTAGTTGCCAGTTTTCCTATCTGATATTTCAGGTGGGAAAAATGAGCAAGTGATAGTTGAGATGTATTTTGATAAATATTTGGTAAGTAGAAAAAGTAAATACCTGATAATTCGAGTAGAAAACTCAAAAAAAATTTACCTTTTACGCTTCTATTTTTAATAGCATATTGGTCGCATATTTAAAATTCCAAGTTTAAACTAGATTCTATAGCTCTTTATAAATTTGCAAAGGACTTGTTCGCTCATTTCATCTACCGGGTCAATTGATTTTCTAGCATTTTATTTATTTTTTATTTTACATATCTTTAACGGGAGCTTATTTTTAGAACGGAAGTTGCAGAAATGAGAATATTATAGTGAATGTGTAAGCATATTAGGAGAGATGGGATTAGAAACGAAGATACCTGAGATAAAGTAGGAATGGCCTTAATGGAGGATAAAATATGAGAAGCGTGTGAAGGTGTGAGAGGTTGATTACGGGTGGTATCAGAAGAGGTAGAAGTAGCTTGCAGAAGTATTGAAGAAAGGTGATTAAACAGGGACATGACGTACCCTCATCTTAAATAAAGTCCGACAAATAGTCTATATGGGAGCAATAACAACAACAAAAATTGCATAGAAAATCATAACATCGAACCCCAAAACCTACAGAGTCACTTGACATTAACTTAAAATTACAAGGACATAGAAAATTACAAGGAGGAACCCCATAAACTACAGAGGATACAATTTTTGTGGCAGTTCAGTACAACAATTACAAGGATACAATTTTTGTGGCAGTTCAGTACAACAATTTTCATCCAACCTTATAACAAACAACACCAAGAATTTCCCAAGTAAAATAAAGAATTTATAAATGGATATTTAAAAGCAAGAATAAATGCAATGAACTAACTAATACAAGGTTGCAATATGCGAAAAAAGAAGAGAGAAATTCATGAGGAAGGAAGTAATCCATGGAGAACAGACCTGCAGGCCCGAGATAATCTACCTCTAGCTAATATCCATTCCAAGGTCGATGACACCAATATATGAGAATCTCTATTACTTTGTTCCAACAATATTACGTATAACTTCTGTGGCAACTCGATGGTTCCGCTCTCTACTTGGCTCGGAAAGAGGTCAGGACTAAGCTACTCCTGTTTGTGATAACAATTGAAGACCAGCTTTTAAATCCTCTAGAGTAATTGTTAGTAGTTCGTCTGAGTCTATACAGTCAAAACTGAGTCGCAGGTCCAAATTCTCTCTTGCATTAACTAGTAATGGATCGACTAGACCTCCATTCATGTCCTTGCGCTGCTTTTCAGTGGTTTCTTCCTTGACAAGGGCTGCAACAGCATCTACACTGCATGAAGGATGCAACTTAAATCCATATAGCAAGCTACAATCAGCTTGATTGGTCATTTTAAGATGAAGAATCTTGGCAAGGTCTTCAGAGCTAAAGTTGTCAAAGTGGAAGAATTTCGTTACTCTTCTACAGAAACCCTCGTTAGAAGCGATCACACGCTTCATTGGTTCACTGTAACCTGCAAAAATTACTACAATTTTCCCGCTGTCCATAACAGACATTATCTCTTCTAGTGCTTCCAAACCATAGTCCTTATCATCCGACTTCTGCATAGGTATTAATCGATAGGCTTCATCAACAAAAAGAATCCCACCTTCAGCTTCTTGGATCTGCATATTTGCCCAAGACTTGGTGACCTAGAAGACAAAATATTTATGGGAAAATGTGCAAAAACTTCAGTGTAACAGAATGCTTACCTTTCTCCTTGTCTTTGGTCCTGTATGACCAACAAATTCACCAACCAGATCTGTTCTCTGCACCTCTGTCACCTTATCAGTGGGAAGAATCCCAACCATATGAAGTAATTTTCCAAGAATTCGGGCAACCATAGTTTTCCCTGTAATAGCCATCACAAAAATCTAATAAATCAACCTAGAAGATATTTATCAAACACATAAGTTTCATACATTAATGGGTAAAAAGAAGGTGAAACAAATCCTGTATTCAACAGCATCACTAACATAACCAGGAGCTACAAGATCTGCGCTTTATAACTTTTTCACCTCATTTTTGCTGCTTTCTAACAGTATGCCACCCTTTCCTTTAAATAGACCAGGTGAAACATTGTACTTTACAGTATTGGAACAAATAGTTGAATTTTTGATGATTGATGACTTCATAAATTGTAATATAGACTTGATTACCTGTTCCAGGGTTACCAAGGAAAGCCATATGGGGTGGTCTTCTTGCACCGACCTTAAGCCCTAGGGCCTTGCGCCTCTCATCCAAGAGCATCCCCTTTGCCCATTTGCGGAGTTGCAGTTTAAGTTCATCTAACCCCACTATGTTAGATAACTCGTTTTCAAGTTCATCCATTTTAGCCTTGGTCTGGCTGCATGCTTCAATGGCTTTACGTTTTCTTTGTTCTTCAAGATACCGGTGGAGAAGTTCGCGCAATTTTTCATTCCCAGGGCCTTGAGATAGATGATTTATAGGAGTCATGCCCTCCTGCACTTCATATATTCTACAATTAGCGATGACCAGAAAAGGAACAGGATCTTTTTGAATAAATGGAATCTATCATACATTGTCTTCAGCACTACAATCAGCGTCATACTCCAACAATGTCTTTACTGTTGAATAGTCTTCAGCTCGTAATGAGTGCCAAACAGCAAGGTGCAATGGAGTCATCCCATTCTGCAAAAAGCGATATGAGAATAAAAATTAAAACAAACTGAGAAGCATGTGTTCAAGGTCCAATCACAACTGAAGCAACAAATATACATACATTGGCTCTGGCTTCAACAAGAGCACCATGAGCAAGAAGCACCTTTGCTGCTTCATTACAACCATTCTTGGCTGCCATGTGCAATGGTGTCTCTCCATACTGCAATGCACAGAATATTAACCCCAGAAAACAAGAAAGTAAGAAGCTACAAGAGTGACAAAGTCCAGTCAGCCCCAAAAGAATATGCAACTGTATGTAATTAATAGATTCTTTGATGTACCATATTCTTGGCTTCCATCTCCACCTTTTCTGGGCCCGGCCAACCGAACAAAAACTTGAGTATTTCGACATTATTGTAACCAGCAGCAACATGAAGAGGCGTCTGCACCATCTGCATCCAGAAAAGTAGCAAACAATATAAATAAAATACTTTTCACAAGCAACCATTTAGCTTTCACAAGACTATGACCTAGTAAACATGATCAGGAGCCAACTCTATCAAACTTTTATAAAACTATGAGTATCCTGTTCGATTCCCTCCCTCTAGGAAATTCCCAAGGAAACTTAAAAGCAAGAATGATCAAAGACATCATAACCCCAGTGACTACTTATATTAGCTTCAAATTTACCTCCATATCTAAGTAAAACATCAACATTATGAAACAAAAAAGAGCAGGACATAACTCCAAATAAAAAGCTATATCAGAATTTGACTATGATATCCCATACCTGTAGTCACATACTACACTAGCATAGTACAATTAACTCTATTAAACTGGAAACCAAATAACCATTTAGCTAAGCTTCATCCTATCCATTTTACCAAAGTAGCTGCGGTATTAAGTGTTAGCATGGCACGCTTTGATTTTCAACAGAATCATAGAAGCCAAAAAAAGAGAGAAGCTTTTTCAAATCCAATAACCAATAAAGATGTATAACACGGGAAAACTGATTTTGTCTATGGCTGAGCATATGAGAATGATATGGATATCCTTATGCATCTTCCCTCTTTTCTTAATAAGCCGATAAAGTGGCAGATGCATTAGGATATTCTTATTGTTCAAATGTTTTAAAGCTTATGTTAATATCTAACCTCTTTTTATTCATTGTTATCAGAATTAATCTTGCCCTAAATTGCTGGGGGTTGGAGCTCCCGGTTGCATACGTAAAGCACAACCCGGAGGATTTCTCTCTCACTATGCAACTGGAATTTCCTCAGAGTACCCGGCATTCAGGATTGCATTATCATATGACTACGGGGTTCCTTGATACACATTTTCTTTGTGCAAAATTGGCTTCTTTAAGACACATTTCCTTTTCCAAAACGTGTTTTACACACATAAAACCTACAAACGGTTTTTATCTTCTATAATTGTGGTGCACCGAACAAACTCAAGCACCTCAACTAATTCCCCGGGTACTGCAACTCCCTCCAGCACGGTACTGACATAGTCTTCTATAATTGTGGTGTGTCGAACAAACTTAAGCACCTTAACTAATTCCCCAGGTACCTGCAACTCCCTCCAGCATGGTACTGGCAAACTGCGTCCACCAACAAATCACCTTTATGTTCAATGATACGACACCAGGAGAACCACGGCCCAAAAGTTAGCTATTGAGGTGGAATAGTCCAAGAAAATATAAGCCCCATATGAGCTCCCCATTTAACCAACATGGGACTCAACACACCAAAAACTAGCTATTAAGGTGGGAGAGCTAAGGCTATATAAGCCCCATATCAGCTCCCCATTTAACCAATGTTTTGCAATAAGATCATAAGATTCAAGGTGTGAAAACAACCCTTTTATGGAAATGCAAGAGCCGAGAAAGATTGCATAAAATATAGCACTTCTGGCACGAGTATAAAAACAATAAATGTTAGAACTAATACATAAAGCCAGAGAGAGAGATCGTACAACAGGGTTGCGTTCGTTGATAAGAGAAGGATTGTCATTGAGCAACTTTTTAAAGGCAACAACATCCCCAGATTGTGCTAACCCATGAATAGTTATGGGTCTGGAAGATCTCGACTTCTGATCCCGTGTCCTCTGCATTCTTTTTCTATTTCCTCTTCGTATCTATCCTCTCTCTCTCTCTCTCTCTCTCTCTCTCTCTCAGAAGAACAACAGAACAGAGATGGAGAGGTAAAGGGGAAAACAGAATTTTATGGCGTCGGTGGAATTGGAAAAAAAACGTTTTCAGTTATCTAAGAGGAATTTCGTCAAACAGGTCATAGGTGAGTCATTGCTTGCGCAGAAAATGAAATGAAACGGAATGGAAGTTGCCTCATTTCGTTACACGGACTCGGCGCGTTGCAGCCCCCAATCTAGCAAGCCGTGGCCGGTGATTTTTTTAGTAATTTCTACTTTCACGATTTTCATAGCTGGACACCAATAGCTGTTTTGTCACCATCAGCGAACATGAAGCGTCTATTTTAATAAATATTTAATAATA
>JACEIK010000627.1:1298-20908 GCA_018107945.1 Datura stramonium
GCTATGTTATGCTAGTTATGGATAGATAGATAGTAGAGTGCCACGTTACCAGGTACGACTCCTACTCCTTTCAGCATAGTTGAGGACAGTCTTGAATTCATACTTTCAGCCAATTATAGTCTATTTCTTTCTACTTCAACTCTATCAGTTATATTACTTGTTTTCAGTTATTTCCAGTCGTTGCTTCGCATACTCAGTACCAGCGGTACTGACGCCCATTTAGGGCGTTGCATTACTTGCCTACAGGTACCCGTAGACAAGGAGCAGACCCCTCGTAGTTCCAGCCAGCACTACAGAGCCTTCATCTCCTTCCATCCATAGCTTGAAAGACAGAAGTGTATTTTTCTTTTGTTGTCCAGTATGGGTAGGCTGGGGCCTTGTCCCGACCATCTCTTTTTATTCTCAAAGGCTTGTAGATTGTATATTCCCTGTGGTTAGAAGTACCAGTCGTGTAAGGTCGTGTGTATGTTTTAGTTTTCTTATGATGGCCGTGTGGGGCCTTGTTCAATGATAGTTAGTGACCTTGTCGGTCACGGAGCAGTATAGCACTTGATTCTACTTTTCAGTGTTAACTAGTCAGCGTGACAGCCTTGTCAGCCCGCATAGGTTCCCTCTTGACTCAGATGTTCTGGTTAGCTGTTGTTTTCTTACAGGTGGCTATAGGCCTTGTCGGCCAGAGACTGTATTTACAGCCATTATATAGCCCGTCGTTTTCATGAATTCAGAGTTAGAGCCAGCCTAGCACAGAAGTGCTTGGGCTTTGTTAGTCCAGGTCCTGGTAGGGCATCAGGTGCCAGTCATGCCTCCCCAGGTGGGGCGTGACACAACTATATCATTTCCTAAGTATCAACACTAAAATTTATCAAGAGCCTCCATAAACTTAAGGAGGACTTCATCATCAGTTCTTCTTTGAAACCATAGAAATATCTCCCTTTGATGTTTCTTGCCTACAACAATATATTCTATGTTAAAAAATAAGACAACAAATAAAGATTTAGTATTTGAATAAAAAATGCATTTCAAATACCAAATATCCTAAATAATGTACCTTTTTGTATCAAAAGTTATTATTCACATATTAGCTTTAGAATTAAAATCCAATTGCATCTGTTACAATAGTTTTGCCAAAAAGTTTCACAAGTCACCACATTTATCCTCGCTATCAAATATGAGGTCGTTATCATCAATTTCCACATCTACTAATCCTTCATCATCCCCAACTTGCACTGTTGGAGATCAAAAAAGAAGAAAACAATTTTATAAAAAATTAGTATTTGGCAAAACAAATTATAGCATACAACTTAATGAAATAGCAGTAGAATACTATAACTTACCTTATGCCTTTTGTTTTTTTCTAGAAGGACCTATTTCACTTGTATCTCTTAAACTACCAACATCAATTATAGATTCATGTGTAGGGTCATTCTCATATGGTGTAAGCGGCACCCTTCTAACAACATCAACATCAAATAAATTCTCTTCATCAAGCGAAGAAGAATCTTCGAGAAGTAGGGGATCTTCTTTTTCTGTAATCCATTCATCATCAGAATCAACTTCATCAACTAGTACTGAATCAATGTTTTGCAATTTTTTTTAATGCTCCTTTCTTTTAGTCTTGTGTTGTATCTTACATAAACTTGAGCATTTAGCCTATGATGCTCAAGACTATTTCGCTTCTTGGTATGGATCTGGAATATATTGAAAAACTTAGAATAAGTTAAGTTATCATAAGAAAAGAGACAATAACAAAAGTTTTATAATAGTATAAACTTACCGACTCAAAGGTACTCCAGTTTCTTTCACAATTTGAGGAGCTGCAAGTGAGACTTAAGACATGAATTGCAAATTTAGTCAACTCTAGAGTTTGGCCCCTAAACCGCATCCACCAATCTGTAGGAGATCTCAGTTTTCTAGAATCCATAGCTATTTGACATCTGAATTCCCCTTTCAATTGGTCAATGAATCTAACTGAACATCCACTTTAAATCTTTTTTCATACTCCAACATTATTTCAATACGTTGGTACAAACTTTGTTTGATACAAAATCAATAAAAAACCTTTCCTCAAACCATAACTGTGGATTCAAATAGTACCCAGAAATATGAAGTGGATGTTTAAGTTGGCAAGTCCATCTATCATCAATTCTTTTCCAAATGGGACCATACTTCTTTTTATTGTATCCACAATTCATAGATATCTTTTCCTTAGCCTTATTCATCAAATCATACAAATATCCCATGCATGGCTTTTCTTCTGAATCTACTTCCCTCAAAATATTAACTAAAGGAGCAACACTTTTCACACAATAAGCAATATTTGGCCAAAAGTTTTGATCAAACAAAACTATGGCTCTCGTTTTCACCCCTTCATGTTTCTTAGCCCAAGCGGATTTATTCCATGCTTCAGAAGAAAACATAGATCTAAGGACTTATTTTTGCTTTTGGATGTTTTGAAGTGTGAGATATGTTGTAGAAAAGTGAGTAACAGCAGGACGAAGAAGTTCATGATTGTAAATGACCTCATTAAATCTAACACCCAAGTATGTCCATAAATAAATCTCACCACTTCTATTTCTTTAGCAAGTGTGTCTTGATGATTTTTCAACTTCCCTATGTCTTCTAACAAGAGATCAATACAATGTGCGGCACATGGAGTCACATAAACATGAGATCTACTTCCATTATTCTTTTTCCAGCATTCAGAAAATTAGAACCATTATCGGTTATTATTTGAACAATATTCTCTTCTCCAACTTCATCTATGATTTTATTTAAATGCAATGCAAGCATTTCACCACTTTTTATAGAATCAGAAGCATCTATCGATCTCAAAAAGAAAGTACCTGCCGGACTGTTAATCAGAAAGTTGATGAAACATCTACATTTACCATCCGTCCAATTATCAGACATAATTGAACAACCATATTGTTTCCAAGATTTCTTATGTTCATCTAACATCCTGTTAATATTTCTAACTTCATCTTTTAGTATCCAAGTTCTCAACTCATGCATTGAAGGAGGCACAAAACCAAGGCCATAATTTGCAACTCCTTCAAACATGGGCTAATAGTATGGATCATTTGCAAAATTAAATGGTATACCAGTTGAGAAGAAGAACCTACCAATTCGCTGATAAACTTCTTTCCTTTCTTCTTTTTTCCATTTGGATTTCAAAGTAGCTTGTCTTGCTTGAGTATTCACAAAATCATCTATCGGACCTTTAGTCTTTGGATGTAAACTTCCCGCAGTTGGACAAGAATCTGATTCACTATCCATGTTACCACTTCCAATTGCAGCAATTCGCATTTCTTCTAAAGTAGCATTTCACATGGTTTTTATATTTTGAACCTTTAGTAATGCTTTCTTGCATTCTTCTGCTACTTCATCCAGAACCTCAAGACAAGGCTTTATTCCTTGAGGGGTTCCCGCTAAATGCTGCTTCAACCTATTAATCGTGCCACTACATTGGTGGTTACACAACTTGCATTTAAAGTACTTCTCATTCGGGGTCACGATTATATATTTCCATGCAAAATCTTTTCTACTCACATTATTAGATCCTTCTTCATCCATTGTTGTTTAAGCTTACCTATAACTATAAGAGAAATGAGACAAAGACATGTAAACCATAAGAAAAAAATTTTAAGAAAAATATGAAACAAAATCTATAGAGAAGCAGAACACTCTTGAACAGTTGAACTTTAAACTTTATGCTCCATCTTGATTCTTAAACTCCAAATTCCATATTCTTGGTTCCCTTTTAACAAAATAAATTTACTTTCTTATGAAACACAAAAAACTACTATTTTAGATTAGTAAAGAAAAGATTACCATTTGATAAGTGGTAACTGATAAGTTACTAAGTTGGTAACAGAGAGCCATTTTTTACACATTAGAAATTAGAAAATATTAAGTATTTTAGTTATGTACACAACACATATTATTTAAGTTGAAGACGGAAAGTAATATTCTTTCTAATAACTATTTCACTAATCACAATGATATGAATAATAAACTACAGAAAGAATTTCAAATTTCAAATGGTAAAAACAAAAACAAAAAGCAGTAAGAGGACGAAACTATACCTTTTTGAGCTACAGACTCGTAGTTAAACAAAAGAGCTCCAAATCTTGAGGAGAAAATGATTGAAGAGTGAAAGATCTTCTACTAAGGCCTAAGAGTCAACAAGTTAGGGTTTTTTTACCGTAGGGAGTAGGAGAGACGAGTGCTCTTATACCGAAGTGAGCTGAAAACCTAAAATTAAATATAAATATAGTGAGAATTGTCTAAAATATCCCTAATTTTAGTGAGATTCATAGGGCATAGGTTTTAACGGTGGTGCACGTATTGCGCCTAGGCATGTTCTTCGTTGAATTTTGCGTACGCCCATGACAACTATGCCTCATCACTGCGCCCAGGTGCATTTTCTGTGCGCCTCGTCCCGCGACTCGCCCAGAAAATGTTTTTCAGAACACTGCATACGAGGAGGTCCCAGTCTAGATCCTTGATCGTCACGTTCGTAAGCTGAGGAAACAGGAAGTAGCTTCAGTCAAGGTCTTATGGAGAAATCAGCATGTAGAAGGAGCTATGTGGGAAGCCGAAGCAGATATGATTGCTAGATACCGACGCTTTTTCCATTCCAATTCAATTCCGGCATTAGGTACTAAATTCCTCCCTAGTACTCTATTCAGTCCTACACTCATCATCTTTATCTAGAATTTTCTATGTGCATTTTAGTTGCATCATCTTTATTAGTACGGTTAAGTGAGTTCAGAGTCAGTTACTCCTTCAGAAACCAGCTCATAGTCTCATTCTAGATATCTCAGCACTTTTCCTAGTTTTTTAGCAGTTTTAGTCTTCATTCGAGGAAGAATGATCCCATGGGGGAGATATTGTAACACCCCAAAACTTTTCTAGACCAGACTTAGACACTTCAAGAAAGTTTAGAAGAAAAACCAGAAATTTTATTGCAGAACGACCCAGACAATGGGTCGTGGGAAGCTCCAACGGGTCGTCTGAGTCGTTGTCAGCATAGTAGTTTTCCTTCAGGGGAAAACAACAAGGCATAGGATGAACCATTGGTTGAACCAACGAGTCGTCTTTTTGTCCGTTGGATCCCAAGTTCAGAATCCTAGCGGACCCCTCCCTGAGGCAACAATAGGAACCAACGGCTCGTGGTTCCTACCAATGAGACGTTGCTACCACCCGTCGCCCAATTCCAAGCCCTAGCAGTGCAGACGACGCGTCAATGCAATGACCCATTGGTCCTACTAACGAGTCATTGTGTTGATCATTATCTCAAGGCCCAGTTCCCCTACCAGTACTAATGAAAGGTACCAACAACCTATCCTTTCTTCCAACGGATCGTGGTACCCTCTTGTGGTTCATTTCCAGGGGTTCCAAAAGGTCGTGAGTTCGAATAAGGACCCATTCTGAGGCCTTTTGTTCCATGTTGGCTAGTTTTCAATTCCTTTTTCTAGGGTACATTGGTCATTTCCCACCTTTTAATGCTTAAACCCCATCGTTTTGGGTTCATTTTGGGGGGATTTAAAGGGTTAGAACGATCTTTTTCCCTTCATTTTCACTCCTTCCCTCAAAGTCTAAGCGTGGAATAATCAGGAAGTTAAGAGCAAGAGCTAGGGCATAAAATTGTGTTCTCAAATATTTCCTCAAGGATCTTCTCCAGAAATTCTTAACCAGGTATGTGGGAATTTAACAAGGGAATAGTTCTTCCCTTATTTTCCCAATTTCCTCCTTTCTTTTCTCTATCAATTCTAGCCCTAAAATTATCGAATGTTAAGAAATATTCGTCATACTTCATCTAATCCATGTGTAATGTTATTTTATGTTAGTTATAGATATTTTCCACCAGTTTGTGATTGAAATAATGTTTATTCTTGTGAAGTAAAATTTAGCCCTATTTCTTGAACTAGAAAATCTTGAATTTTGCAATAGTCTTTGAATATCAAATTTTCACTTGATTTTATCTGTGTTGGGGACTCCCATGTTTTTATTAGCATTGTATCTCAATAAGATTATTGTTAGTTCAATTTTTAGTAAGATTGCCAGAATTCTTAGTGTCAGTCAGAAAATATTAGCTGATCAGTTTGACTACAGAAATTCTCGAGGTGTTAGTAGCACCTTCCAGCTATTAGAATCAGATTCAGAATTCAATTTTAGTGGTCCACTAGGCGTTCATGACACTTTTATATAAGCATTTCTGACCAGCCTCAAGACCCCAGCTTCATATTAAAGTTAGTTCTTTAGATGGTTATGACGCTTCCAAATAAGCAGCTCTAACCAGTCTTAGAATCTAGTTCCAAAATCTGGTTCGATCAGACTCTCAGGCTTCTTTCAGATATATATCCCTGACTAGTCTTGGGCCCTAGTTGATCTATAAACTTAGTAATCAGTCTAGGACTATCTAGTGGGAGTAGGACTTAACACTGAGCGGACTGAGGTTCCAGCGCACCTAGGTTCTCAAAACTACATTGCCACCGTAGGTTTCAGTTTTATTGGCCTGATGGCCCCAAACTCTTGTGATAACCCAGTTCATGCCTTTATACTCTGGTAAGGTATATTGGGTCCTACCAATGTGGTGTATACATCGGACTCCACGTCTAGCTCACGTGGTTATATGTCAGTTATAAACTCTCCCACTAGTCAGCTCATTCCAGTTTCAGATCAGTTCAGATCAATATTCTGGATTTAGAACATGTTTTTGACCACTAGGCAGGGTCATTTAGACCATTTCAGTTATTTAGTTCAGTAGCTTCAGTGGGTCATGGCATGTCTTTCCAGTTCAGTTATATCATTTCTTGTGTATGGTTTCTCTCACTTACTCAGTACATTCAAAGTACTAACGCATACTTTTATTCTTTATCATTTATGATACAACTGCAGGATCTCAATCTCAGCCTCGCTAGCCGATCTCTCTTTGAAGATTTCAGCTGTTTTAGTTGGTGAGTCCTCATTCTATGAGGATGGAGATTACTTAATTCAGTTACATTTTCTTTCCTTCTATTTAGATTTGGAGTTAGCTAGGGGCTTTTCCCAGTAACTCATCAGTTGTAGTGGCTTTCAGACGCAGATTTGGTTTTCAAACTTGTAGTATTGTTCTAATATTTTCAAATATTATGAACCAGCTTTCTTCTCTCAAATGTTTATATTTTTTCTTTAAACTTCCTCTGTAGATATTTATATGTTACTCAGAATGCCAGTGTACGATAGACTAGGGGTTGACTTTGGGTTACTTATGACTTCAAGTACCGTGTCCCGTCCAGGGTGTAAACTCGGGGCGCGACAAACAATCAGTGTTAGTCAGAAATGTCAGCTGATTAGTTTGACTACAAAAATTCTCGAGGTGTTAATAGGGCCTCCCAGCTATCAGATTTAGACTCAGTATCAGATTTTAGTTGTTCTTAGGCGGTCATGACACTATCAGATAAACAGCTCTAACCAGCTTTAGGACCCCCGTCTCATATTACAGTTTATTCTTTAGATGGTTATGATGCTTCCAGATAAGCAGTTCTAACAAGTCTTAGAACCCAGTTACAGAATCCGGTTAGATAAGACTCTCAGGGTGCTTTTAGAGAGGTATTCCTGACTTAGTCTTGGACCCCAATTTTGAGCTATCAGCCTATTAGTCAGTCTAGAAATATCCAGCGGGAGTAGGATTTTGCACTGAGCGGACCAGGGTTCTAGCGCACCCAGGATCCCAGAACTACATTGCCACCGTAGGTTATATTTGTTGGCCTCATGGCCTCAAACTTGTGATCACCCAGTTCATGCCTCTATACCCTGGAAAGGTATATCGGGTCCTATCTATGGGGTGTATACATCGTACTTCGCATCTAGCTCACGTGGTTATATGTCGGTTATAGAATCTCCCACTAGTCAGCTCAGTTCAGTCTCAAATTAGTCAGTTTCTTTTCAGTTTGCTCAGTTCAGCACAGTTAGTTCAGACTTAGAAATCTCAGATTACGTCTTTGACCATCAGACAGGGTCATCTTGGCCATCTCAGTCTATTTCAGTTATTTAAGTTCAGTATATCAGTTGGTCATTGCATGTCATTATAATTTAGTTATTTATTCCATTGTGTTATGTTTTTTTCCACTTACTCAGTACATTCAAAGTACTGACACATACCTTTTATGTTGTATCATTTTATGATACAGCCGCAGGTTCTCAGACTCAGCATCGTTAGTAGATTTACTCTGGTGCTATCAGTAGCAGTAGTGGTGAGTCCTCATCTTTCGAGGACGATATTTGATTTGCTTCAGTTCATTTTCTTTCAGTTAGACTTTAGAGTTAGCTGGGGGCTTGTCCCGCAACTCATCATTAGTAGATGGCTTTCAGACAGAATTTCAGATGTTCAGTATTATTGTTCTTTTAGATGTATGAACTTATTATTGAATCAGTTTTCTTAAATGATTTCATTATTTAAATCTTCTGCTATGTTCTACTCAGAATTGCCAGTGTTATTATAGACCATAAGTTGACTTGGGGTTTGTTGTAATCCTAATACCGTGTCTCATCCAGGGTATAGACTCTAGGAATGAAAAACTTGGTATCAAAGCACTAGGTTTAAAGTATCCTCAGACGTCTGAAAGCTGCATCAAGTAGAATCTTTTTCATGGGTGTGAATCGCGCCACATTTATGACGGGGAGGCTACAAGATGTTATTAGCAAAATTTCCTTTTGTACATACTCTTTATCGTGCGTTGGAAGTCAACTCCAGAGTCATTCTCCTAACTTGTGCTCTATTTCATTTAAGTAAATCATGCCCCCGTGACGTGGTAACGAAAGGAGGGTCGATAACCCTCACTGACCTGCCACACCAGCTCTAGCCGCCCCTCAGGATGATTCAGTGTCCACCGCAGAGTTCAGGGCGGCTATCCATCTGCTCACTCAGATGGTTACCAATCAAGTGAACCAGCAGGTGGTTCCGATCAACAATAATGGGTCCGCAGCAGCTGCCCGAGCTCAGGACATCACTAGGATGAACCCTCAAAATTTCTGCGAATCTAAAGTGGGAGAGGACCCATAGGAGTTCGTGGATGAGATTAGAAAGATCACCCGAATGATAGGTGTCAGTTCCTCGGAGAGTGCCAACTTGGCTGCCTACCAGCTGAAAGGGGTAACCTAGATCCGGTACGAATAATGGAAGGAGGGGAGACCAGCGAGAGCAAGACCAGTGGAATGAGAGGAGTTCACTATAGTCTTTCTATACAGGTTCTTCCCTCGGGAGCTCGGGGAGGCAAAAGTGGCAAAATTCATGAATCTAAAACAAGGAAAAAAGCAGTAGAAGAATGTGAACTAGAGTTCACCGGGTGGTCTAAATATGATCCAGAGATGGTAGCCGAGCCAAGGGCTCGCATGCTGAATTTTGTTAATGGAGTTTTGAATTTGGTCCTTAAGGAGTGCAGGACAGCAATGCTTATCAAGGACATCGATCTCTCCATCCTCATAGTTCATGCCCAACAAATTGAGGCAGAAAAATTAAAAGATTTGGAGTGGGAGAGAAAACAGGCAAGAATCGTCTAGCCAGATTATGGCCATCAGAGATCTGGCTGTAGTAGCCGCCCACAGAAGTAGCATCCACAGCGGGCTCCAACACCCAGTTCATCTAGATCCCCTACTTTTCAGTCCTACCAGGATCGGAGTGGTGGAGCATCTGGCTCTCGTCCCAGAGCTTCAGCGCCACCAATCGCTACCCAGCTTGCCCTAAGTGTGGCAAGAACCATCCAGGGGAGTGTCTTCAGGGTCGAGAGGGCTGTTTTGGTTGCGGAAAGTTTGGTCATCATCTTAAAGATTTCCCGTTAGCTGGACGGGGGAGATCACAATCCACGGCTTCAATAGCTCCAGCAGGCCAACCAGATCAGCAGGCCAACACTTCAGATATAGATGGCATCCAACACCAAAATTATTTTTTATGTATTGTCTTCTCGTCAGGATCAGGAGAGCTCACCTGACATGGCAACGGGTGTGTTACGCCTTTTTCATCTATACGTGTATGCCCTACTAGATCCAGGATCCACACTTTCATTCGTGACTCCTTATATAGCCGTCCAGTTTGATATTAGTCCAGAGGTCCTCTCAAAACCATTCTCAGTCACCACCCCAGTTGGTGAGCTAGTTAGAGCCAGCCAAGGGTATAGAAATTTCCCGATCTCAATCTTGAACAAACTCATTCCAGCTGATTTGGTAGACTTCGACCTCATTTTTGGCATGGATTGGTTACATTCTTGTTATACCTCAGTCTACTGCAGAACTAGAGTCGTCAGATTTCAGTTCTCTAATGACTAGTGTTAGAGTGGACGAGCAGTAGTTCAGCGCCTAAGGGTCAGTTTATTTTCTACCTTAAGGCCAGAAAGCTTATTTCCATAAGGTGCATTTATCATTTAGTTCAGATCAAAGATTCCAGCTCTGAAACCCCAACTATCCAGTCAGTTCTAGTTGTCAGCGAGTTCCCTGATGTGTTTCCCGAAGATCTTCCTGGAGTCCCTTCTGAACAGGAAATAGACTTCGACATAGATCTTCTTCCAGACACACAGCCCATATACCTCTCTCCTTACAGAATGACTCCAGCTGAGCTTAAGGAGTTGAAGGAGCAACTAAAAGACCTTCTTGATAAAGGTTTAATCAGACCCAACATCTCTCCCTGGGGTGCTCCAGTCCTATTCGTGCGAAAGAAAGACGATACCCTCAGGATGTGCATTGATTACCGTAAATTGAACAAGGTCACAGTCAAGAACAGGTATCCCCTACCCAGGATTGATGACCTGTTCGATCAGCTTCAGGGATCTAGTTGTTTCTCCAAAATCAATATCAGGTCGGGGTATCATCAGCTAAGAGTCAGAGAGTGTGACATACCCAAAATAGCTTTCAGGACTCGGTATGGTCACTATGAGTTGATGGTTATGTCCTTTGGACTCACAAATGCCTCAGTAGCTTTTATGGACCTGATGAACAGAGTCTTCAAGCAGTATCTAGACATGTTTGTCATTGTATTTATCGACGACATTCTGGTATACTCCAAGAATGAGGAGGAACATGCTAACCACCTGAAAATAGTGCTTCAGACGCTCAGAGACCGCCAGTTGTTCGCTAAGTTCAGCAAATGCGAATTCTAGTTAAATTCTGTGAATTTCCTTGGTCACGTGGTCTCGGGTGAGGGTATTCAGGTAGATCCTCAAAAGATAGCAGCGGTGAAAGATTGGCCCAGACTTACCTCCCCAACCGAAATTAGAAGTTTCTTGGGTTTAGTCGGTTACTACTGACTTTTTCTGGAAGGCTTTCCTCTATAGCATCCCCTCTGACTAGGATGACTCAGAAGAGGTGAAATTTCAATGGTCAGATGCGTGTGAGAAGAGTTTCTAGGACTTGAAGGCTTGACTCACTACCGCTCTAGTTTTGGCCTTACCTGAAGGAACAGAGGGATTAGTTGTTTATTGTGATGCTTCCAGAGTTGGGCTCAATTATGTTCTGAAGCAGCGAGTTAAAGTGATAGCTTTTGCCTCCATAGGGCTCAATATTCATGAAAAGAATTACCCGACTCATGACCTGGAGTTGGCAGCAGTGGTGTTTGCATGAAAATATGGAGGCATTACCTTTACGAGGCTCACGTGGATGTTTTCACTGATCACAGGAGCCTTCAGTATGTATTCATTCAGAAGGATCTATATCTCCGTCAGAGAAGATGGTTGGAGCTATTGAAGGACTATGACATGAGTGTGTTGTACCTCCCGGGCAAATCCAATGTGGTGGCTTATGCCCTAAGCAGGTTGTTTATGGGGAGTGTGGCCCATGTTGAAGAGGGAAAAAAGTAACTGGCGAAGGATATCCACCGACTAGCTCAGTTAGAAGTATAGTTGGTTGATACAACTGAGGGCGGAGTAGTGGTGTAGAGTGGATCAGATTCTTCTTTGGTTGTTGAAGTTAAGTACAGACTGGATGAAGATCCCATACTACTTAAGTTAAAGGAAGCGGTTCTCAGAAAAGAAGTTGAGGCTTTCTCTAAAGGGGGAGATGGCATGCTCCATTACCAGGGCAGGTTGTGTGTACCGTACATGGGTGATTTGAGACAACAGATACTGGCAGAAGCACATAGTTCAAGATACTCTATCCACCCAGGTGCAACTAAGATGTACCGTGATCTGTGGGATATTTACTGGTGGAATGGCATGAAAAGAGACATTGTAGAATTTATGGCTAGTTGCCCAAATTGTCAGCAGGTCAAGGTTGAACGCCAGAGACCAGGAGATATGACGTAGGATAATGTATACCACATGGAAATGGAAAGAGGTAAATATGGACTTTATTACAGGTCTACCCCGTACTTGCTGGCAGCATGACTCAATCCAGGTGATACTAGACCGGATGACTAAGTCAGCACACTTCCTCCCAGTTAAAACAACAGACTCAGCTGATGACTATGCCAGGCTTTATATCCGAGAGTTGGTCAAACTTCATGGGGTGCCTTTGTCCATTATTTCAGATAGAGGTACCTAGTTCACCTCGTACTTCTAGAAGTCATTTCAGAAGGTATTCGGTACCCAGGTCAATCTCAGCACAGCTTTCCACCCGCAGACTGATGGACAGGTTGAGCAGACTATTCAGACCCTAGAAGATATGTTGAGAGAGTGTGTGATTGATTTCAAGGGCAGTTGGGATGATCACTTGCCTCTCATCAAGTTTGCGTACAACAACAGCTACCACTCCAGTATTCAGATGGCCCTGTTCAAGGAATTTTATGGTAGGAGGTGTAGGTCTCCTATAGGGTGGTTTGAGGTTGGTGAAGATACCTTAATAGGTCAAGACTCAGTTCACGAGGCAATGTAGAAAGTACAGCTCATCCAAGAGAGGTTGAAAACAGCACAAAGTCGTCAGAAATCCTATGTTGATATGAGGAGAAGAGAGTTAGAGTTTGCGGTAGATGATTGGGTTTATCTAAAAATTTCACCCATGAAAGAGGTGATGAGATTTGGAAGGTAAGGAAAAATTAGTCCCTGATATGTGGGACCCTATAGAATTCTGAGACGAATTGGCAATGTAGCCTATGAGCTTGAATTACCTTCAGAATTGGCATATGTGCATCCAGTCTTCCATGTGTCACTATTGAAGAAGTGCATTGGTGACCCAACTTCAGTTGTGCCACTAGACAGTGTAGGGGTGAAAGATAGTCTCTTTTATGAAGAGGTCCCAGTCCAGATCCTTGATTGTCAGGTTCGTAAGCTGAGAAACAAAGAAGTAGCTTCAGTCAAAGTCTTGTGGAGGAATCAGCAGGTTGAGGGAGCTACGGGGAAGCCGAAGCAGATATGATGGCTAGATACCCACATTTGTTCTCTTCTGGCTCAGTTTTAGTTTAAGGTATCAATTTCCTCCCTAAAACTCTTTTCAGCTTGTATGTTCTAGTTTCTTCCATGTAAATGAATATGTCTATGATTAGTGAATTTAGTTCAACCATGTAATTCAGTTCGGAGGTAGTCATTCCGTTAGTTTTCTGCTTTAATGATCGATATTTAAGTATCATGATTGCAATTCTCTGCTTTCCTTTGTGTTTTTCAACATTCGAGGATGAACGTTCCCAAGGGGGAGAGATATTTTAATGCCCCGGAAACCCTAAGACTAGACCCGGGAGTTGAAATGGAGAAAATAAGATTTTCTGCACCAGATCACAGAATGAGTCACCTGGGACCCGTGGGGTAGGCCACGAGTTGTGAAGTGACTCATGGGGAAGGGTCCGGACTTGGTTGTTAATTTGGGAAAATTTTTATTTACCACAAGTGTGACCACGAGTTATGGTCAACACCATGAGCCGTCAAGTGATTCGTGGTCAAGGGTTGACTGAAAGCTGGAAAAGTTCAGGAAGTGTACTTAACGGGTCCTCACCATGACTTGTTTGGGACATCACGAGTCGTGGTGTCGTTCATGGTGACCCCAGGAGGTTTTTCGCAATGAGGGTGATGGGAGCCAACCACGAATTGTTGGGTATCCTAACGACTCGTGAAGTTAGTCGTTGGCAGGATTGAAGAAATTGTAAAAATTTCCAGTGCACCTAACGATTTGACCCCACGAGTCATTCCTAACCTCACGACTCATCCTGGATAAAACACGATACTTGAAGTCACGAGTGACCCCAAGTCNACGAGTCATTCCTAACCTCACGACTCATGGAGTGTCTCGTGAGGACTGGCAGGGTCCTTTTTCTTGAGAATTTCCTAAGGGTGTTTCAATAATTTTCTAACCTCTTAGACCCTAAACTACGTCATTTTGAGTTATTTTGAGGGGATTTAGAGGGGCTAAAGGGCTTTTCCCCTCATTCTCACTCAGATTTTCAGAAAAGTAACGTAAGTTTTCTCTCAAGAGCTCTCAAGAAATACTAGGGTTCCTCATCCATTGCAGCAATTCAAGCTTTCTTATTCAGGGAATTCTTAGTCAGGTATGTGGAAATTCAACAAGGAAATAATTCTTCCCTTGTGTCCCCAAAATTCTTCTTTTATCTTCTCTATCAGTCCTAGCCCTGAAACTTTCAAATGTGAAGAAATTATCTGTCAGACTTCATTTAATTCATTTGGAATACTCTTTATGTTAATTATAGATATTTTTCAACCAGTTTGTGACTATATTGATGCTCGTCCCTGTAATGTAAATTCTAGCCCTAACTCTTGAATGCAGAAAAACTAGAGTCTTGCATAAGTGATTAATTATCGAAATTGCTTGATTCTATCAGTGTTGGGGATTCCTATATTGTTAGTTTGTACTGAAATCTCAGTCAGATATAGGTCAGTTCAGTTTCAATTAGAATGTTAGAATACTTAGTGTTAGTAAGAAATGTTAGCTGATTAGTTTGACTACAAAAATTCTCGAGGTGTCAGTAGTGCCTCCCCGCTATCAAAATTAGACTGAGTATCAGATTTTAGTGGTTCTTAGGCGGTTATGAAACTTTCATATAAGCAGCTCTGACCAGCCTTAGTACCCCAGTCTCATATTACAGTTTGTTCTTTAGACGGTTACGACGCTTCCAGATAAGCAGCTCTGACCAGTCTTAGAACCTAGTTACAGAATCCGGTCCGATAAGACTCTTAGAGTTCTTTCAAATAGGTATTCTTGACTTAGTCTTGGGCCCCAGTTTTGAGCTATCAACCTAGAAATATCCAGTACGAGTAGGACTTAGCACCGAGCGAACCGGGGTTCCAGCACACCCAGTTTCCTAGAACTACGTTGCCACTCTAGGTTAAATTTATTGGCCTCATGGCCCCAGACTTGTGATCACCTAGTTCATGCCTCTATACCCTGTCAAGGTATATTGGGTCCTACCGATGGGGTGTATACATCAGACTCCACGTCTAGCTCACTTGGTTATATATCGGTTATGGACTCTCCCACTAGTCAGCTCAGTTCAGTCTCAAATTAGTCAGTTTAGTTTCATTTTTCTCGGTTCAGCACAGTTAGTTCAGACTCAGAAATATCAGATTTAGGGCATGTCTTTGACCATCATACGGGGTCATCTTGTCCATCTCAGTCTATTTATTTCAGTTCGATATATCAGTTAGTCATTGCATGTCATTACAGTTTAGTTATTTATTCTATTGTGTTATGTTTTCTCCCACTTACTCAGTACATTCAAAGTACTGACGCATACCTTTTATGTTGTATCATTTCATGATACAGCCGCAGGTTATCAGACTCAGCGTCATTAGTATATTTACTCCGGTGATATCTACAGCAGCAGTGGTGAGTCCTCATCTTTCGAGGATGATATTTGATTTTCTTCAGTTCATTTTCTTTCAATCAGACCTTAGAGTTAGCTGGGGGCTTGTCCCAGCAACTCATCATTACTAGATGGCTTTCAGACAGGATTTTAGATGTTCAATATTGTTGTTCTTTCAAATGTATGAACTTATTATTAAATTAGTTTTTTTAAATGATTCCATTATTTAAAGTTTCCGCTATGTTTTACTAAGAATTGATAGTGTTATGATAGACCATGGGTTGACTTGGGGTTTCTTGTAATTCTAAGTATCGTATCTCATCCAAGGTATAGAATCGGGTCATGACAGACGAAGATGTATCATGACATAAAGAAAATATACCGGTGGCTGGGAATTAAAAAGGGTGTAGAGGAATTTGCAACACAATGTCCTAACTGTCAGTAGGTAAAGGCCGAACATCAGAAACTCGACGAATTAATGTAGGAGATAGCGGTGCCTATGTGGAAATAGGAAGCGATCAACATGGACTTTGTGATAGGATTACCCGTACTAGGCGTAGATTTTATTCTATTTGGGCATTGTCAACAGATTAACGAAGTCAGCTCATTCCTACCAGTCAAGATTACTTTCTCTGCCTAAGACTATGTTGAGTTGTATATTAAAGAGATAGTCCGACTACATGGTGTCCCCGCATCTATTATTTCTGATAGAGGAGCCCAATTTACAACTAGATTTTGGTAATCTTTTCAGAAAGGCTTTGGGAAACAGGTTAATCTAAGTACAACATTCCATCCTCAGACGGACGGTCAGGCAGAACACACAATTCAGACGCTCGAAGATATGTTACGGGCGTGTGTGCTATATTTCGGAGGAAGTTGGGATGAGAATTTACCCCTTATCGAATTTTCATAGAATAACAATTATCACTCCACAATTTAGATGGCGCCTTCGGAGGACAAGTGGCATATGAGCTAGAATTGCCTCCAGAGTTAGAATTTGTCCATCCAGTCTTTCATGTGTCAATGTTGCGGAAATTCATAGGGGACCCATCCCGAGTTGTCCCAATTGAGGATGTTCCAATTACTGAGGAGTTAGCCTACAAGGAGGTCCCAGTTGCCATACTAGATTGGCAAGTTCGTAGGTTAAGGACTAAAGACATGGCCTCCGTTCAATTACTATAGAGGAACAGGAATAAAGATGAGATGACCTAGGAAGCTGAGGATGACATGAGGTCTAGATATCCTCACTTGTTCCAGGATTCATTCAGATTATGCAGTTAAGGTGATGTTGTTATTCAGTTGTTCTTTTACTACTTATGTTATCAGTACTGTTTAGTGGGCTACCACTTTGTGGTGAAATAGCTATTTATAGCTTCCTGTGAGGTGCCTATGTTGGACTTTTCTGCGTTTCAAGTTTTCGGATAGTCTATATTACAAAGGAGACTCTGCTAAAAAATTTCCAAGTATTAGCCAAAAGAGTTAACTCCTTTAAGCCTGAGGATGACATTCGAGGACGAATGCTCCTAAGGGGGAGAGGATGTTACACCCCATAAAATGTTAATGGTTAGTAGGTGAACGCATTGATTGGTAAAGACTAAGGAGAGCTTGATGAGTGTGGGACGAGCCTTGGAAGCAGGGTCAGGCGAGGCTAGGCCGTCAAAGGCCAGCATGCCAGCGCCCTAGGCGGCGCGGCGCGCCAAGCACACTGGCGCCCTGGGAGGCGCGGCGCGGCACGCCTATAGCACGATGGCCGGCGTGAGGCGGCCCCCAATCCACCGCCCACACTTATATATATACTCCCTTAGTTCAATTCTATTTCATTTTCATATACTCCCTCAGCCAAAAATAAAGAAAAACGCAACCTTCTTTGTATTTTCATTCGATTACTCTACCAAACGCCATCCAAACGCAAATTAACTTCGGGTAACGAGTTCTAGGCTTATGGAAAGCATTACTACGGATTTATTTATCGAAAATTCGCTCGGTAAATCGGAACTCTGCCGAGGAAAATTTGTCAGAATTGCTCTAAATTGAATCCTAAACGGCCATAGGCACTAGATAAGCATTTCTCCCTTCTGAACTCTTGGGAAATTATAGGTTTTCGGCCGAGTTATTTGAAGTTGAATTATAGTTAATATTATTATCAAAAGTTATCGCTATTTCCAAAATTTAGTATTGAAATTAATCCTATTCTCTCAGCATAAAGGTTACAATTGGAAAGAACCGCCGATTGCAATTTGAAACTCGCCAGTTAATAGGAAATCAGCATTTGAGGTATATTAAGGCGAATTCCTTCGGCAAGTTATTCATGTTATATTATAATACGACCTAGATCCTTGTAAGAAAGCCAGAAGCATGATTATTGTGGTTAGTTGCTGTTATTAGTTGGAGATTAGTGTTTTTTGTTAGATTGGGACTTACCCTTCCTTATATAGCCTTCCGTTGTCCGACCCCAGGGTGACTAGTTTTATTGTTGCCTATGGGGCNCCTTTTCCTCTGACTGATGAATAATATTCGGCCCAATCAACACTTGCCTATGGGGCTATATAGATCGCTCCAAGGAGCTAGATGTTGTCCCATGGGACTACGCAGAGGCCCAAGGTCCATATTACAGTCTATTCCATGGCTGAACTATTATTTCTATATCGTATCGGCATCGCTATCCCTCATCGAGCCTGGTGCCCAGGGTTCAGTTACAGGACTCTACCGGACTCATACACAGCTACAGAAGCCGAGCAAGCTCAGTTGCAAACCTAGGGGACTGGCAGGTTGGCTATAGTTACATGTTGGCTCATTTTAACCTAGTTAGGGGTATGTAGATTGAAGTGAACTCGTCAGGGCTTATGGGGGCTCCGGGTGGGTTATTCTGTGTTGGTTGTACCTTCCGGGATTATGGGAGCCAGGTAAGGTTCTTTTTTGTATTACTTATTATTAGTTATACAACAGGTTGTAAGGATATTCAAGTTATATCTCTATCCCTCCTATTGAATTGTTTTCAGTTTCATTATCAGTATTATTCAGTCATTTTCATTTACTTCCTTATATATTCGGTATATATTGTACCGATGCCCATCTTTGGAGCGCTGCATTACTTTTCTGCAAGTACGGTTAGATGCAGTTCAGTACCTCCCAAGTCATCAGCCGAGTCAGCAGTCTAATAAGCTCATTTTTCCCCTGAGTTGTTAGTCAGAAGGTTTGTTCTTTTGTTGTACAGTTTACGGGTATGTCGGGGCCCTGTCCCGACATTATTCCACTCTTAGAGTCTTGCAGGCTACAGATTCTCAATTATTAGTATTATTGTTATCCTTGTGGGGCCTATGTATGTTTTCTGTTGCGTGATGGTCGTGTTGGGCCTAGTTTAGCTATTAGTTAGCAGCCTTGTCTGCTATAGTATAGTTCTGGTTATCTGTTTGCATTATGATATAACTAGACAGCATGGTGGTCTTGTCGATCTGCATAAGATCCCTTTTACTGCTTGTTGTTGGTTAGTTGTTTTCTTCTTACAGGTGGCTATGCGGCCTTTTCAGCCAGAGGCTATGTTTACAGCCGAGATATAGCTCATTGTTTTCTTGATTTGAAGAGTAGGCATGCACCAGAAGTGCGTAAGTCCAGTCAGGTCAGTTCAAATCCCAGTATGGCACTAAGTGCTAGCCATGGGGCATGAAAAAAATGAAGTCTTATATGTAAAAATGAATAACATTAAAATATGATCTTTACCTTTAAGTAACTACATAAAATATTAATAGTCAAATTTAAAATCTATATATACATTAAATGAGTAACAAAAAAATTAAAAGCGAGAAAATGCTCAAAAAAATAAGAAAAACTATAAATGAAAATAGAGGCTTTAGAAGCATGTCACATCAGCATGCCCATACCCTTAATATATATATAT
>JACEIK010000627.1:30431-62228 GCA_018107945.1 Datura stramonium
CAAGCGAGTAGGCAAAAAGAGACATGGGGTAGGCGGTACGGGCGTCACGTCGATACCGTGATTTTACGACACTTTCAATGCTTAAAACTAAGAAAATATGCAAATTTCGGGTATATTTATGTAGATATAATGTGTTATTGTTAAGTGTTGCAGGAAAACAGATCCGGAAAGTGAAATGAGCAAAGTAAGGCAAAAATGGAACAAACTGTACGCTGCTATCCAGGTAACGAGTCGTCGTCCCAATGGACGACTCGTTCCTGGAGTTGTGGAGAAGATCAAGTGTTTTATGAAGAAGAACCAGTGTAGGTGAAGGGTTGAAGGAACCACTCGTTATATCTGATAACGAGTCATTGAGTTTGTTATGAAGACTGGGAGGATAAACTGCTGAGACATCGCTGAAGGATGCAACGGAGGACATCACGAGTCGTAGAGAGACTTGACAACTCATCGTGAGAACAATAGGCAGAACCGTCACGTGCACTGGAAGTTAGCTGACCCGTTACCAAGACTTGACAATTTGTCGAGGATGACTCAATTATGCTAGCAACGACTCGTGAAGAGACATGACGAGTCGTTACTTGGTCCGTTGCCACTGCCGACCTGGATCCGTTTTTAGTTAGGAAAAGTTTTGTTTGGAACTATAAATACATTATTTAGGATTATTTTTGGAGTAAAACTTATTCTTCAGTTTTAGGCGTAAATTTTGGTGTTGTGAAGGATCATTCTTGTTTCAAGAAACGAAGTTTGTAATCTTGTTCTTGATTTTGAGGATTAAACAACATTGAAGTTTGGTTCTTCGATTTTGGTGATTTATTCAATTCAAGTGGTTTTCTTCTACAAATATTTGTAAGTTACAATTATGATTTCTTCTTTATTTTGTAATTGTGATTATTCAAGCATGAGTAGCTAAACCCATAACTAGGGTTATGGAGTTATAGTCCCTCCCCCTTTGCCTGCTAGGGCGAAGCTTTACATTACTAGTGTTATGATCCAACTGCTCAACATGAAGGGGATATTTGCGGGTCATGCCACGGATGATGCACATACTCACTTGACTAATTTCATGTGTATCTACAAAGCATACAAACAACCGGGAGTAAGTCAAAATGCAATCAGACTGAGGTTATTTCCCTTTTCATTAGGGAGTGAGGAAACATTGTGGTTGGCTGAATTGCCAAATGATTCTATCACTACTTGGGGGGAGCTTAAGAGAGCCTTTCTTGAAAGATTCTTCCCACCTTCCAGAGCTTTTCAGCTGAAAGATGAGATATACAACTTTAGGAAATTTAATTCTAAAGCACTTCACGAGACATGGTTGCGGTTCAACAAGAAGCTCAAAAAGGTGCCCAACCACAGAATCTCAAATGATACATTATTGGAGATCTTTTATAGGTCTCTAAATGTGAACACCGAGGAGGTGGTTGATACTGTCTCCATTGAAACATTCATGAGTCATACTTATGCTGAAGCTGTTGAAGTTCTTGACAGGATCACTACAACCAACCGTGCATGGCACACAAGAGAGTTGGAGGCTCCGGCTGGTACTTATGTTGTAGGTATGTCTGCGGAGCAGAGAAGGAAGGATGAAGAGCGAGACCAGGATATTACTGAGATCAAAACCACAATGGTTCTTATTGCTAAGCATATGATGGGAGCCGACAAGGTGAATGTTGTGGGTTCTCAGGGAAAGGCCTTGAGAAATGATGGAGGCAAATCAGAATCTGAGAAGGAAGCAAATTATCTGAATGATTGAGGGGCGGGTTTTCGGACTAACACACAAGGGACTAAAAAAGACTCTTGGTGTCAAGGTCAGGGGAACCAAGGTCGGAACTACCACAGAGATAACAATTACAATCGACGCCAATACAGAGACAATGGAGACTGTAAAAAGTGTGAGGAGTACAAGAATGACAGAAGAGGTCTATATGTTCCTCCAAGGAACCGTGAGCCAGAGTCTAGTTGTTCAAGGGTGGAAGACATGTTGTCTAAGGTACTTAAGCAGATGGAGGCAACAGATGGCCATTTCAAGGAACTCCGTACTGATATTTCTAGTATGAACCAAAAGGTGGAATCACATGTTGTGTCCGTTAAGAAGATTGAGCAGCAGCTTAGTCAAATGTCTGTTGCTATAAACCATCCGACAGTTGATCCTCCGAGGCCGATTGTGACTGATGAGATAGTTGAGCCCATGGTGATTGATGATGATAAGGTGGCGGACTTTGAGGAGCAGATTTTGGTTGATGATTCCATAGATATGAAAGCTCCTAGTATTGCAAAGGAGAATGGGTCTAGCAAAGAGAAGGAGAAGGAGGTACCCTAAAAGATCACACCTATTCCTAGACCTCCTCCCCCTTTTCCACAGAGGTTGAAGAATAAGGTCGAAGATGGGAAGTATCACAAATTCATTTCAATGTTGAAACAATTATCTGTGAACATCCCATTAGTCGAGGCACTTGAGCAGATTTCCGGCTATGCTAAATTCATGAAGGACCTTGTCATTAGAAAGAGGAGCGTGAGCTTCGAACCTATAGATAATTTGCACCATTATAGTGCAATAGCATCTTGTTCTCTTGTTCAGAAAAAGGAAGACCTTAGAGCTTTCACCATACCGTGCACTATTGGAGCCTTTAATTTTGCTAAGTCACTATGTGATCTGGGTGCGAGTATTAACTTGATGTCGTTAACAGTGTTTAGATAGTTGGGCTTGGGAGCCCCTAAACCGACTACAATGCAGCTTTTGATGGCAGATCGCACGGTGAAAAATTCGATGGCGATTCTCTATGATGTTCCAGTGAAAGTTGAGTCCTTTATATTTTTGGCTAAATTCGTCATTCTAGACTGTGAGGTTGATTTCGAGGTCCCCATTATCTTGGGGCGACCATTCCTCGCCACCGGATATGCTCGTGTAGATATGGAAATCGAACAACTGAAATTCTGGTTGAACAACTGAAATTCTGGTTAAACAATGAGGAGGTGACATTCAATGTATGTCGATCCATGAAGTATCCAAATGACATGAGGGTAGTCTCAATAATTGATGTTGTGGAACCTGAGTTTCCAATTATGCCCATTGAGGAGTTAGTGACTCTTAAGGACTTAGTAGCAGTTTTGATTAATGTTGGTGCTGAGTAGATCCATGGGGGTGCGGAGATAGTTAATGCACTTTCTGGTATGGGGTCATACACCTATGCTCCAAAGAAGATTGATCTTGATCTGAAGAATCGGGTGACCCCACCGGCCAAGCCATCTATTGAGGAACCTCCGATATTAGAGCTCAAAGCACTCCCATCTCACTTGCGGTATGTATTTCTGGGGATCGGAAACACTTTACTGGTCATAGTTGTAGCTGACTTGGAGGAATGGCAAGTGGAGGCTTTGGTATCCATTCTGAAGACAAATAAAAAAGTTGTAGGGTGGACCATTGCAGACATTATTGGGATCCCATCTGGTATTTGCACACATAAGATCCAGCTAGAGCTAGATTGCATTCCGAGCATTGAGCATCAGCGCAGGTTGAACCCACCTATGCAAGAGGTGGTCAAGAATGAAATCATAAAGTGGTTAGATGCGGGTGTTGTTTACCCTATTGCTGACAGCAAAAGGGTGAGCCTAGTTCAGTGTGTGCCGAAGAAAGAAAGAATCATGGTGGTGCCAAATGCTAACAACGAGCTCATTCCACTCAGACCAGTCATTGGTTGGAGAGTATGCATGGACTATAGGAAGCTAAACCACCGGACTCAAAAAGATCACTTCCCTATGCCATTCATGGATCAGATGCTAGACCGTTCAGGCAGAGGATGATACTATTTTCTTGATGGTTATTTGGGATACAATCAGATATTTATAGCCCCCGAAGACCAAGAGAAAACCACTTTCACCTATCCATATGGTACATTTGCTTTCAAGAGGATGTCGTTTGGGTTGAGTAATGCGCCTGCCACTTTTCAACGCTGCATGATGTCCATATTTTCTGACATGGTGGAGGACACCATTGAAGTCTTTATGGATGATATTTCGGTGGTAGGTGATTCATTTGATGATTGTTTGGCTCATTTGAGCAAGGTGTTGCAGCGATGTGAAGAGACCAACTTGGTACTTAACTGGGAAAAGTGTCATTTCATGGTCAAAGAAGGTGTAGTGCTAGGCCACAAGATTTTTGGTAATGGTATTGAGGTGGAAAGGGCCAAGATCGATGTAATTGCTAGTCTACCACCTCCAATTTTTGTGAAAGGTGTTTGAAGCTTTTTGGGTCATGCAGGGTTTTATAGGAGATTCATCAAGGACTTCTTAAAGATTTCACATCATTTGTGTAAACTGCTTTAGAAAGAGGTGAAGTTTGTTTTGATGAGGCATGTCTGAAGGCTTTTGAATGCATAAAAGAGAGATTTACCATTGCCTCGATTATAGTGGCACCTGACTGGTCTTTAATATTCGAGGTTATCTATGATGCTAGCGAAGTGGCCCTAGGAGCTATTTTGGGCCAGAGGCGTGAAAATATTTTCCACCCTATTTATTATGCTAGCAAGGCTCTTATTCAGCTCAAAAAAATTACACCGTGACAGAACAGGAGATGTTGGTTGTAGTATTTGCATTCGAGAAGTTTCGGGCGTATTTGCTTGGAACAAAGGTGATAGTCCATACAGACCATGCATCTTTGAGATATCTAATGGCGAAGAAGGACGCCAAGCCGCGGTTGATTCGATAGGTTTTGTTTTTGCAAGAGTTTGAGTTTGAGGTAAAGGATCGGAAGGGGGCCGAAAACCATATGGCGGATCTTATCAAGATTGAAGTAGATGCAACACTTTGGGATGAGCTTGACATAGATGAGGCATTCCCTGATGAGCAGGTTTTGGCTGCCTCAAAGGATCTCATCCCATGGTTTTCATACTTCACTAATTATCTGGTGAGTGATGTTGTACTGGAAAACTTATCTTTTCACCAGCAGATGAAGTTCATGTTTGATGTGCGGAAGTTTTTCTGGTATGAACCGTACTTATTCCTCATATGTGTTGATGGGGTGATTCAGAGATGTGTGCCTGAGGTAGAGATGTTGAGCATATTGGAGCCCTGTTGGGGGTCACCATAGCGGGAATCGCACAGCCCATAAAATTCTGTAATGTGGATACTATTGGCCAACCGTTCACCAAGATGCACATGATTTTGCAAAGGCATGTGATGCATGCCAAAGGCAAGGAGTCATATCAAGGAGACATGAGCTCCCTCTTACTCCCATCCTTGTCATTGAATTGTTTGATGTTTGGGGCATTGATTTCATGGGCTCATTTATGAGCTCAAACGGGACGAAGTACAGACTTGTTGCTGTGGACTATATTTTGAAATGGGTGGAGGCAATTGCGCATCCAAATAATGAAGGGAAGAGTGTCACAGCACTTTTGAAGTGGAATATTTTTGCCAAATTTGGGACTCCCAGAGCTATCATTAGTGTTGGGGGTTCGCACTTTTGCAACCGGTTGTTTCAAACTTTACTGGAGAAATATGGGGTGAAACACAGGGTGGAAACACCCTATCATCCACAATCTAGTGGGCAAGTTGAAGTCTCCAACTGGAGATAAAGACTATCTTAGTTAAGACTATAAATGCTAACCGGAAAGATTAGTCTAGGAAGCTAGAAGATGCTTTATGAGCTTATCGGACCGCATTCAATACTCCTATAGGTATGTCTCTGTATCAGCTTGTATATGGGAAGGTATGTCATCTGTCAGTCGAACTTGAGCACAAAGCTAGTTGGGCGCTCAAGAAGCTGAATTTGAACTGGAGCGAAGCTGTGAGCTTGAGGCTTGATCAGTTGAATGAGTTAAATGAATTTCTTTTGAAAGCCTATGAGAGTTTTGAAATTTATAAACTAAGGCTGAAAATTTAGCGTGAACGAAAGATTGAGAAGAGAGAGTTCAACCCAGGTGATATGGTGTTACTATTCAATTCTAAGCTTCGCTTTCTTCCTAGAAAGTTGAATTCCAAATGGTTGGGTCCTTTTCGAGTGGTCCACGTATACTCCTATGGGGCTATTGAATAGGAAAACCATGAAGTAAAGTGATTTAAAGTGAATGGTCAATGGGTGAAAGCATATTTGGGGAAGAGCGAAGAAATTCAGTTGGTGGATATTTGGGCTCTGGTGAAGTCTGAGTAACCCAGAGACTTGCATCGTTCCACGACGTTAAATCAGGCGCTGCATGGGAGGCAACCCATTGAGGTATTTTGGTGAAGTCTGAGTAATGAAAATACCCATGTCATGTCACGACGTTAAATCAGGCGTTTCTTGGGAGTCAACCCAAGTTGTAATTATAAGATAAAATATAGTGTTTGCGTGTGTTGGTATGTGCAGGTGATTAAGATGGGAAATTTGAAGCTAAAACCAAAAATTTGAACTTGAGTTGTTGGTGCCAAATGTTACAAGACGAGTCATCGTCTAACATAATGACTCGTCAAGATAACTCGTGGTCACTAGTGTTGAAAACAGGGTAGACCATGATTGACTCAACAACTCGTTGCCAGTGACAATGAGTCGTGAGGTCATCTGTTAAGTCTACTGGTTCGATAAGGCAATTAAGTTGTAAAAGATGACAATGATTGATTTAATGAATCATGGGGAAACCTAACGATTTGTCAAGTGACTCATCAAGAAACCACTGAAAGGCCATCAGAGTACAGAGCCAATGACTCTTTCCACGACTCATTGGGCAACACCACGAGTCGTTACATGAGTCATTAGGTCCCTGGTAAGTTCCTAAACTCAATAAATTTAATGAGCACCACAAACGATTCATACCCTCATCTAACGACCCATCACGTGGGTCATGGTGCACTAAATTAAAATAAAAACACCCGACCCAACCCACATTTAAATAGGGCACCTTTAAAACAAACGATGGCCAACCCACTATTTTTTCTCACAAGTTCAAATTCTCAAACACCCATAAGCAAAGTTTCCCACCTTACACTCCCCCAAATCATCACCCACAGATATTCAATTGTAGTCGCACTTCATTTTCACACAAGCACGATCACTCACACGGCACGAAACTCTGCTCAACAATCACCGCTTAAACCTCACCTTCATCCTCAAAATTGTGAGTATTTATATGCTTAGAGTAGAAATATTTCTTTACCTATTCATCCCTGCAACATTGTAATACTCTTGATGATTTATGTTTCATACCAGAAGAAAACCCTAGGTTTCTTTGAACTTAAAATCGTCATAAAAAATTTAATGCAATGTTATAAAGAATCTGGTTTATGTGTTGTTAGGATTGAAAATACCAGTTGATGATGAACATGGGTGTGGGTTGCCTGAAACCCAGTGATGACGCCTCATTTAACGACTCATGGGCTAGCCCAACAAGTCCCACGAGTCATTACATGACTAGTCACCACCACTGTAAATAGACTCTTAAGCACGAGCCACATAAAAAGTCGTGGTATCACCTCACGACTCGTTGTGCAGCTCGTCCTGAGCGGGGGATTGGATATGTAAACAGTCTATCTCATGATTGATCTAATGAGTCATTTCCACAAGCAACGACTCATCATGACCAGTCATTGAGTTCACTGGTTCAACAAAAGAAAAAATGACCCGCAGACAACGAGTGACCTCACGAGTCGTGGCCAGTGGCAATGACTCGTTGAGTCCCTCATCCAATCTGCAGGAAAGCAGTTAAATTATGATTTTATTTCATCTCATCTTGCATACTAATCATCATTCCACAAGTACAATGGCACCGAAGGGAACACCAAGAAAGGGTCTGAAGAAAAGTCAGCCCTCGTCTCGCAGATTGAGGGACGAGCCCACATCTTTCGAAGAGTCGAGTTGCTTAGTGGAGGAATACCATATCTAAGAGGAGCAGCTTGAGAGAGGACGACTAGGGATAGGACAAAACGCCCTACAAATCTGACAGCTCTGGTCGATTCTCCAACTCCACTTGACAGAGACCCACCCAGTCAAGAAGAAGGGAATACTGGGGCCGCAATCCTGATTTCCCCTGAGGGCACTGGAAAGATCAAAATAAAATGACCACAATTTTAGGTATTCACTTAATCTTGTTAGGTATAGGTGCTTTTCTTCTAGTATTCAAGGCTCTTTATTTTGGGGGCGTATATGATGGGCGTATATGATACAAAGCCATAGCAAATGTAGAGGGTGTCGATGAATTACGTGCCCAACAGTGGGAGCAATGGATGATGAAATGATGGAGACCTCACACACCTCTGATGAGCCTGCAAGTAAAATGGGTCGTATAGTAATACAGTGGCTCTTTTTTAAGAACCGGAATGTCGAACCCACAAAAGAATAGGAATACCAGAAACCTTTAGGTGTTAATTTACTACAACTACAACAAAGTGAAAAACAACAAAGGTAAAGAAAAGTTGTTTGTTTTGGAATATATATATTTATACGAAACTAAGCTATCTATACAATTGAGTCTTAACTATGAATGAGAGCATGCCGAGGTTACAAAGAACATGTAAAGAAACGAACTATCGATATATGGTTTATCTTTTCCTCCGCCTGCTAGTCTAATTCAAAGCCTATGGATTAAAACTCGTGTATTTAACCCAACTTAAGAATCATGAACCTTCCACCTACATTTTCGTGATAAGAAGGAATTCAAGTTCTAGCTATACAAAACCGATTCCACACATGACTAATACGACTTTCGTGCTATTTCATCCCGGGTTGCAAATCCAATTCCCAATTTTCCAAACCAAGAAAAGATCATATCCTATTGAATTCACAACTTCAATTTCTTGCCCTCTCGGGTGAAACCGGACTTTTTGGATTTACATTAACATTGGCCAGATATTAACGAGTAAGAACAAGAATTAAATAGAACAACCATAGAAGAAAAGAGAAAATAAACCAAGAATTCAATAATTACATTTCAAATTACAATAGTTCATAACCTCAAAGCAAGAAAGAGAATTAGCCACTCATTTGTGGATTGAACATCGTTAAATGAATGGAAATCATGCAAACAATTGAAAGGAAGAAGAAAGGGATAGAGAAAACCCTAAGCATTTTCGGGCCCTCAAACCGCCCGTAACCCACGTTCTTGCTCCACCAAGTCGTAATAATTAAAAATGCACCTAAGTGTTCTATTTATGCCTAGGGATAAATTCTTCCTAATAACAAGCAACGTGTCACGGAGTGCACGCGGAGCACTAAGCTCCGTGAGATCTGGGCAAACGCGAAGCCCTCTCGAATTGTCCGCCAGGTATCGCAAGCCTAACTGGCACGGCATGCATCAAGTGAGCCTAGCCAACGTGCTGTCTGGCAATCGCTTGACCCTCTCGGAAATGCAAAGTCCGAGAATTTAATCCCAACGTGGCACGGCCCGATCGCGGACCCTCACCTGGAATTTATTGGAATTTTCCATCCCTGTGCAAGAGTGCAACCGCGATGGCAGCGTGTCACGGCTCCATCGCTGAGCCCTTGTGATCCTTGCTTCACCAACCGCTTCCTCGCTCGTCTCCCGAAGTTCATTCGATTTCTCCTAACATGTCATTTTTCACATCGAAAGCGCATGTTTTTCCTTCTACAAAACAACGCTAATCATATTGGCTAGTATAAAATCACACTTCCGCATAATTTACATGAGAATGTACAAACATTATCGACAAACAAGGCAAAAGTTATACGTTTGAGTATCGATTTGGCATATAAATATGCCCCTTATCACCTACCCCACACTTAAAATCTTGTTCGGTCCTAATACTTATACACCTCATGAAATTGATATCCCATCATGGCTACTTAGGCTCGACAATCTGAATCGAAGGGCTATAAATTCGATTATGTTCAAAACAAATCATCAAGAAAAGCATGCATAGTATCATTATTACGACACTTAATAAATCAAGACCTCCTAGCACAATCGAAAATTCGACATCTGCACACTCATGCACATTAGCTGACCAAGATATCCGACACTAATTTATTCTATCATCAAACATGTGCCCTCACAACAATAAGAGAGATTCCTCTCGTTTTAATCACATGAACCCAAGGAACTTCATGTCGGGTATATATATACACACAATTTCGCCACTTCCCAAACGACCATATGTACTGTGGCCATGACCATAAGCTGCCTTCTAGTGTATTACTCCACTAATATAAGGGGATGCGTGATGTAAGATCACGTAGGACTTAACGGGTTGTAATGTGTTACTAACTAGTATATATCACAATCCAATAATAGTAACTAGCTTCCTTGCGCTTTTTCACCCATCCCATCAACTTAAAATTATTTTCTTCCTTCCTTCCTCCTTCCCTTGAAGTTATCTTTATATTTATCACCCATGTCTTTAACACACCCGTAATTAATCGAAGAGAAAATTGAGTTAAACAACTTCCTTTCCTTCAAATCTGGCCATTTCACCCTCGACTCTTTTTTTTTTTTTTTCTTTCTCTCTTTTCTTTTTCATCACTTTTCTTTTCTTTTTATCACTTCACTCGACACCATGGGAAAATTGAACATTTTTGAGCGCGTAAGAGCTGATTTGGTTTAAGGACCACGAAAAGAAGGGGTTCACTTGTCTACACCCTTTTCGGCCAAAAGTAAAAACTAGCAGAAAATTTATCACGTGTGCTAAAGGCTCAACGGGTCGACTAGGGTTTAAACTTCAAGGTAGATATGAAAAGGAAAACAAGAAAACTTTTTTGGTTGACAAAGAAACGCCTACCATCCTTCCTACACTACACTTCCTTCATTTCGTTGCATACACACGACAGTAAGTTCTAGACAATCGACCATAGCATGGAATAAACAATTCCTCACTATACACTCGATGCACATGCTCAACTCAAGATGACTCTGCTGCATTCTTTAATCGCCTAATCACAAGAATTCAAAATTAAGCCTCAATCACATCTCAAATCGCATTCTATGGTATAAGTGTCTTACATATGTACAAAATTTGCATGCGTTCAAACGAATCATCTTTGCCATATAATTATTATGTACAACACGTAACAAAGATGTCGAGCTACAGAGTAGCAACATGCATGGATACAACCGCAAACAAACTCAAAATAAGAAATTTCAAAAAAAAAATAACAAAATATAACTACTCCTATCGACTCTACCTTTCCTTAAGACGGTCAAGCCATCCATCCATCATAGAGAAGGATCACTATTTCCGACTTCGGTTCACTGGGACTCTTCGGCAAAAGAACGAAAACAAACTCCGAGAAACCCAAAAGAAAAATAGTTACGAAATTTTTTAAAAATATCGATGATTTCACAAGACTATTTACATATCGTGCTAACAAATATTTCACAAAGACACAACAACAATCTCGCAACAACAATATTTACAACACGAACATACACATAAAATGAGTCAAACCAAAACAAACACTTACAACAAGACAGAGAACATATGATATACAAAAGAAGGCAAACTTCAAAGACCACCTAACTACTCCCAATTCCCATTACCTTAAAATCGAACACCGTCCCCAGTGTTTATACAATTACAAATAGAAAGGTGGTTCGTGAAACTCCCCGATCACCAAAGCATTCCACTTCCATCGTGCCGCCGCCTCATCCCCCATATCCGAGTCTCCACCGTCATCCTCCTTCCGACTCAACGTCAACTCGCGACGTGTCTCCCCGTCCGTGGGGACATCATCATATAGGCTCCACAAAAGTCGGGGCCCACCTGACATAGTGCCCCGCGTTCTCGCCTAATGGGTAATCTAAGTCGAGCGCGCGCCCGTCCTCCGCTGCTCTGGCCTCCCGCCTATGCGTAGCCGGGAGCATCTACATCCCGAAATACGCGGGACATATTGATCGTCCCGGCATGTCGCCGGCCAATGTGAGAACAGACCCATGAGTGGTGTCGGGTGCCTTAGTTTTGTAACATCAATGGCACTCCGCTCCATCTGCGGGATGGGGTTCAGTGGCCTCCTCCTCACCCCCAAGGCCCTCAGAACGCTGCTAGTGCCTCGCCGAACTGCATCGTGCCCTGATGGAACACCGGGCCCTCTTCATGCATGGATATGATCACCGCCCGACATTGATCTCAAATTCTTCATCGTGGCGTATACCAGCATACACGATCCCTGTCACATTCATTATGTGCACCCCCTGCAAATCAAACAGAGCAACGATCTAAGCGATTCTCGCTTCCCCTGCTCATCCGTGTATTGGCAAAGGTCTCGATGGTAGCCCCTCTCCTTGTGCTCGGCCTCCAACGTGTCAGACCGAGCCCACATAATGTGCCTCGATATCCGCATAAGGTGGATGTTCACTGGTTTGAGTACGTGGGCGTCCGTATTTTGCACCCCTAGAATGGCATTGAGGTGGGCGAGGCTCCAATGTGACGATTTGGCCTCTATCTTGATGGTGTGACTCCTTAGTGTTGGGTTCCGCTTGGCGAAATTCCTGGACATGCAGGTTGCACTCCTTGGGCTCATCGAAATGAAACGTAGCCCAAATAGTCAATAATCCTTTGCACCATCCTGGGAACTCTTGCGCCAATGGTTCCCGTGCAATATGTTCCTCGGGGAAGTATTTGTTTTCTTATAGTTTGGTGTACCACTTCTTCCTCTTCAGTCACCCATCGTGTTCCATATTGGCGCGCTGGCCGCGTGGAACCGCCATGGTGGCCGGGCTGGACTGCCAGCTCTCAGCCTCAATCTTTTCTTCCGCGCTTGATGTTGATGCGCCCCTCGCTTTGTCCTGCCTCAGACATTGCCTCACAAAGAAAATCGTACAAGAACAATGTTAGTCGATTTAAACTTAGCTTTGACTAAGGTTGGGTTTTGGCTCGGCCACCCCACACTTAGTCTTTAGCTCACATTATGCATATTTTGGCAAGATCCATTTATTCTAATTACAAAAAGATACAAAATCTAACAACTAACAAGAAAAACATAAACAAAATCGCCTAGCTTAAAATCGACAAAGATAACCTCTATGTAATTACTCCGTACGTACAATAATTCCAACATACTCATCGATAGTCATTTCATTACATGGCATTCAAATAAAAGAAAACAAAAAAATAAGAAATTATTCCATTTAAACTTCAACTAAGCAATTTCCCGATTCATGTAATTCGATGAGTTCATGGAATTCACCTTCCAATTTGCACCCCCAATTCCATCGTTTCTTATGCATAACACGATACACCACTCAACATGCACAACCTTAAATTTTCAACAATTCCTCCTCAATTCAATTTTCAACTTCACAACCCAACTTAACGATAATTTAGCACAAAATTCATTTCAGTAAAATTTGTAATTAACGAGTTCATACGATCACAACGATATTGCTTCAACACAATTAACAACAACCCAAATGTATTTCAGCTCAATTTTATATCAAGGGCATGGATTCTTCCTAGTTTATGCTAGAAATCGAAATTTTAGCTAAAAATTGAAGTTGAGTTCAAGAACATACCTTAATTCGATGAGAATCAAGAAAGTTGATAAATTTCACTTCTAATGCCGTGAAACTAGAGGGGAGGGATTTTTTGGGGTATTGTCGGAGGGTAGAAGAAAATGGAGAAATGAGGGTTTTGGGGTTTAAAAAGTTGGAGGCTCGCGGGTCGCCTCGCACCCTGTGACCCGACGCGAACGCCAACGTGTCACGGAGGGTAACGCGGAGCATGCCCTCCGTGACACGGAAAGCTATCGCAGTATTCTGGAATTTTTTAAAATTCCAATTTTGCCTTCAACGTGTCACGAGGCAACGCGGAGCCCTCCCTCCGTGACACCTTAGAGCCATCGCGCAGCTCAATCACTGCTTTTGCTACTTAAAAAAAAAATTTCTTACCTCATTTTTCTCCTTTGCATTCTCATTTTTCCTCCGATTAACCCGTACACATCTCACCACCCAACCCAAGAATTCCAAAGTTGGAGAAACAAAATATTTTTATTATATATAAAAAAAAACCTCTACTTTTAATTTATGATTATAAGATTTAAAAATATTTTATTTTTTTTATTTGTTTAGATCTTTTTTTGTTTTTTTCTTCATATGTACAATTTATTAATTACAATTACTGGTTGCCTCCCGTGCAGCGCCTGGTTTACCGTCTCGGCTCGACGTGTGAGCTCATTCTTCCCCTAGGGTGACGGACGTTTCCTCACGACTTCCCACCCCCTCACTGCTTACCTCATCTGGGCTCTCCCTAGTTCCGTTGTTCAATGCCCCGAGCAAGACTCGGTTGCTCAAGTACGTTGATCAACGAGAGTTCCTCGTACACGGCCGGGAGTTTGGTGGCCTTGTACATCAACACCTCCACCTTATCATGTGCTCGTGACGTTAGCCGAATTGCATACATCTATGAGCGCTTTCCTACAAGCCAAGAAAGGCCGCCCCAAAATAAACGGGACTTCCGTCCGGCTCAAAGTCCAGCACAACAAAATCCACTGGAAGATTAGGGAGCCGACTTGCACTAGCACGTCCTCCACAATACCGTCTGGTCTTGCTAAGGAATGACCAAGAAGCTGCAAAATTCATCGCTAGGTCTGTGGACTTCCTAGACCTAACTTCTTGAATACCGAAGTTGGCATCAAGCTAATGCTCGCTCCCAAATCACATAAAACCATGAGCTCGGATACTTTGCCCGATTGTTAATTGAATTGTGAAGCTCCCAGGATCTTTGAGCTTCATGGGCAAACCTTATCCGAAGTGCACTCTTTCAGAAGGGCCACCGTGGCATATCTTTAAGCCCGCTTTTTGTTGGCCACGATGTCCTTAATATATTTTGCATACTTGGGCACTCCCTACAAAACAACAACAAGAGGTGTTAATGTGTACCTGTTTAAGCACCTCCATGACCTTTTTGAAACACGCCTCTCCTTGTGTTTCTTTTTTAATCGTTGAGGAACGGGTGGAGGTCTTTCACCCGGTCCTTGTGTTTCCCTCTCATCATTCCCCCGCTCCTCTCCGCTTCGCTTACTCCCGATCGTTGAGGTGGTCTTTCGGGGTTCCACCTCCTTCAACCGCAAGCCATCGTGGTCACCGTACTTTACCTCGCTGGGATCCGTGTCACTGTGGAGTCCTCCTCTAGGCCCGTGTTTGGCTCCAACAAATTGCCCAAATTGATACTCCAAAGGCCTTTGGTAGCTAGCCGAATATTTTTAACATCGGCCGCCATTTGACATAGTCAGCCTGCAATTTAGCTTGGCTAGCGCCCGCCTGCTTGAACATCTCTCAACGCTGGGTGATGTAAGGAGGAGGGGCATTGTTTCAGACAGGCCCGATAGTTCCGTGGCCCTCCTTGATTCCGCCGCATCCCGACTCGAACCGCCCGATGGTTGTTGCTACCCCAAGAGAAATTCGGTGATTCCTCCAATTAGAGTTGTAGCTATTCCCATAATCGTTGGTGATTGCTCCTTTCAGGCATTCCCGACAAAGTTCACCGAGTCCGGATTTGCTCCACAACACTCAGCCTCGAGTGTCTATCGCTTCCCGCACACTTTACACCATGACCGTCGCACTACATTAACCGGGGCTTGAGATCGGCTCAAGTTCATGTTGCCGAAGTGGGTGTTCAATTGATCCCCGCAAGGCGCCTATCTGTGCAGCGATAGTCAGAACCCATCCACTTCCAAGACTCCAAATGCTTTCCTTGCTCCTCCCCTGAAGAGTCCGCATTCCAATCGTGACATTTCCCTACGAAATACGCATTAAGCAAAGTATACAGCCTTTCAAGGTTCCTTTCTAAAGCTTTCTTGTCCCCCACCGAATCCGGAAGAAAATTTTTGTGTGGGGTTCCAAACCCTCTATAAAAGTGTGCACTAAAGACATCATTCGATCGATGGTGACGAGGACAAACTCCTCAACAATGATTTAAATCTTCTCCTAAGTTTCTGATACGATTCTTACCCTCTCTTTGTTTAAACTTAGAATTTGAATTCAAGCCTTGTCGTTACCGAGGAAAGAATCGGATCAAGAACTTCGTGCGATCATCCCATGAGGTGATAGAGTTTGGTGGCTCAAATTTTCTACCACTTCTTGGCATCTCCCAAAAGTGAACATGGGAAAAGTGTAAGCCTCTGATTTAATCGCTGACACTCCAAATGATGTAAGTGTCACTTATCTCCGTAAAATTCTCAAGATGCTATTGTGGATCCTCGTGGGAGGGAGACCTCGTAACCGCCCGCTTGTGTGCAGCAATTGCACCATTTTATTTAAGTCGAACCTCCCTCTTGCTCGTGTTTGCGAATGCTAGACGTGCATTGCTAGCATGTGGGATTGCCACATCGCGAACCGGCTCAAGCCGCACTCTCTGCACTCACACTGCCCGCTCGATTGGTGGATTCTGTGGTTGCTCCATAATACTTTGTCTCGATAACCGTAACTTTTCCCTAGAGCTTCTCTCCGTTGGCGATGATACTGTCTTTCCCGGCTCTCTAAGGGATGGATCCACCAAACCTTTGTCTCTTGTCAGTTGTTCAATGTGACCGTTTCGCAAAATATGTGCTAAGACCAAGTTGTCAACACTAAAATATTGAAATAGCAAACTAACACGTAAAATAAAAATAAAAATTAAAAATTAAAATTTCACCAATTGCCTATTCGCCGTTAACGGCGCTCAAAACTTGATGAGCTCCGCAAGTGTGGGTCTGTCGTACAAGTAACAATAAAGGGCTCTTTTTAAGAACCGAATGTCGAACCCACAAAGAATAGGAATTACTGGGTGAAACCTTTTTAGGTGTTAATTTACTACAACTACAACAAAGTTGAAACAATGTTGTAAAGAAAAGTTGTTTGTTTTGGAATATATATATTTATACGAAACTAAGCTATCTATACAATTGAGTCTTAACTATGAATGAGAGCATGCTGAGGTTACAAAGAACATGTAAAGAAATGAACTATCAATATACGTGGTTTATCTTTTCCTCCGGTTGCTAGTCTAACTAAAGCCTATGGATTAAAACTCGTATTTAACCCAACTTAAGAATCATGAACCTTCCACCTACATTTTCGTGATAAGAAGGAATTCAAGTTCTAGCTATACAAAACCGATTCCACACATGACTAATACGACTTTCGTGTATATTTCTATCCCGGGCGTAAATCAATTCCCAATTTTCCTAAACCAAGAAAAGATCATATCCTATTAATTCACAACTTTCCAATTTCTTATCTTGGTGAAACCGACTTTTTGGATTTACATTAACATTGGCCCGATATTAACGTAGTAAGAACAAGAATTAAATAGAACAACCATGGAAGAAAAGAGAAAATTAAACCAGCAATTCAATAATTACATTTCAACACAAAGGTTCATAACCCTCAGCAAAAAAGAGAATTAGCCACTCATTTGTGGATTGAACATCGTTAAATGAATGGAAATCATGCAAACAATTGAAAGGAAGAAGAAAGGGATAGAGAAAACCCTAAGCACTCTCGTCCTCAAACCGCTCGTAACCCACGTTCTTGCTCCACCAAGTCGAATAATTAAAAATGCACCTAAGGTTCTATTTATACTAGGGATAAATTTTCCGGACATCAGCAACGTGTCACAGAGTGCATCGCGGAGCACTGCCGCTGTGACACGGTGCAAAACGCGGAAGCCCTCCGAAATTGTCCACCTTGTGTAATTGCTTCCAACGTGGCACGACATGCATCGCTGAGCCCCAGCCAACGTCCACGGTGCAATCGCGACCCTCTCTCGGAAATGCAAAGTCCTGGAGAATTTAATCCTAACGTGGCACGTGCCCTAGACATCGCGGACCTCACTGGAATTTATTGGAATTTTCCATCCCAGTGTAGTGCATCCGCGAGTGAAAATATTTGTCATACGCTCCATCAAGGAGCTCCAGGATCCTTGCTCACCAACCTCTTCCTTGCTCGTTCCCGAATGCATCTTCGATTTCTCCTAACATGTCATTTTTTCTTCATCGAAAGCATGTTTTTCCTACAAAACAACGCTAACCATGTTGGTTAGTATAAAATCACACTTCCACACAATTTACATGAGAATGTACAAAAATTATTGACAAACAAGGCAAAGTTATACATTTGAGTATTGATTTGGCATATAAATATGCCCCTTATCAACCTCCACTAGGCAACCACGGATAGCGAGGCGATGGTATGTCCAAGGTATACGGGCATTTACAATAGGGACATTGCTCCTAATGGAAAGTGCCATCGGAAGAGGAGCATTTATGAGGAGCCTGCATCGGGGTCACCACAAGGCTCAAGGACCTCCTCGAGGCCAAGAATTGTTTGAGCGATATCAGTTTAGGTGGTTGACTGGAGACATCCAGGAGCTTCAGTCCTTTACTTGTCGTACAATTTTATGCCTCCTACGCAGCCATGTTACAGCGTCTAGCTTTGGGAGGCCAATATTGGAAAAAGAGGCCTGTATGGACTCAGGTGTTGGTACAAGAGACACCTGTTGACATCTCTGAGAGGACCATCTCTAGGCTGCTATATGGTCCAGACTATCAAGCGCCGATGAACACAACCGAGTTTGATCACAGACTGTCCGAGCTCAAGAAAGTCAAAATCAAGAAGTTGAGCAGTGTAGAACGAATCAGGAAATACACTTGGTTGTCACGCATCATTGCCACATGGGGTCCGTTAGTTGAGTGGTTGCATGGCGCCGAAGCACAAATTAAAAAGGCCACACTAAACTTCCAAGCTAAATTCTAGTGGTCACTGGTTCGACATGGGCTAGTACCTGCCAGCAGCGATAATGTGCTTTCACCAGACAGAGCCACACTAGTAGCGAGCATTATGGAGGGGTATGCCATAAATTTTCTGAGGTACATTGCTGAGGAGATCCAAGAACGGGTGATAGTAGACAGCACCATAATTCCCTTCCCATGCCTCACTGATTGACTCTGTCAGGAGTCAAAGGTTCCATAATTTCCATCAGTTGATCAGCGAGTGGTGGTTCATAAGATCACCGATATCGGGTTGATAAGAGATGAGACAAACTCGGTATCGAGAGCAAGGAGTCAGTCTGTCGTATCTGCTAGAGCTACTTTATTAGCAGAGGCATTGAGAAGTGGTATCCGGACTGAGGCTGCACAGTTTACCGAGTTTGAGGCAGAGCCGACAGAGGACAGAGAGATCGGTAGCCATCCTGAGGCTACAGATGTAGCCGATATTACCACATACGTTGAGGTCCCAAAGTCTTCATCGACAGCAACAATAACTCGACCACCTATTGCACCCTCTCGTGCTTCTCCAGCCAGTCTAGTCATAATTTCCCAAGAATTCCTGACCGACATGGCTGGGCGGTTGGCTAAAGCCGAAAAATAGTAGGCACACATGACTATTCAAGTCAAGGTACTAATGGAGCAGGTAAAACCCTGGGTTACAAAGAGTTGGAGGAGCTCTACAGTTCAGTGCATGGTCGATTGGACGCCTTTTAGAAGCGTATGGATGAGTGCCTTGCACAGTTACAGGCGCCAGAGCTTGCGAGATGGTATGCGGAGGTAGCAGCACTCCGAGTTGAGGTGCGGGAGTTGTCCGCATGACAAGTTGTTGTGATCCCTCCACCCATGCTTCCAGTGATCAATGACGAGAGTGAAGAGGAGTTACCACCAGTAGTTGACTTTATGACTGAGGAGACGATTGCACAGGATAAAGGCAAGAGACCTCGTGAGGAGGTGAGTCTTGATGAGGATGAGTAGAAGAGAAAGCGGAGAGAGATGGAGGCAACACTGCAGTTATCCAAAGATGAGGCTCGATGGAGGGCCAAAGTTGATATAGCGAGAGCTCATGGAGAAGGTACGAGCTCAGTAGGTTCTGAGAAAGCACCAGTTCATCCTGGTGGTACAGGAGAGGATATTGGAGGTGTATCTGCACCCTCCACCGACCAGGCCGCAGACGCCTAGGTCGCACAGGTATGTTACCTATTTCCATGTTTTATTTTTATATATGCGTCGAGGACGCCGCATGCTTTTCTTGATGGGGGTAGGAGGGATACCTGTATTTTTTTTGGATATCTTTTCCCTCAGGTGATCCTTATCTAGTAGAACAGACATGTTTAGGTTTTTGTGTTTTTTTTTTGTGTCAGTCGAAAGAAAATTAGGTGAACTGAAGGCAGTCAATAGCATGAATTTTTGAATTTATTTGACCGATAATGTGTAACCCTCCTAAAATTTTATTTATGTGTGTGTGTTAAAGTAGACAAGCATGACCTTTGTGAATCTTTGCATGGAATTAATATTGTGAACATGTTTACCATTACGTGTCTGTACCTAAACTAGCAGTTAGTTGAAGTGATGATGTTGGCCTGCGCATTGTGTGAGTAAGGTTTCATAGCTAGTTCTGTTGTGTGTGTCAATCTAGAACTTGCCTGGTCAGTCATACCGAGGTATAGGATGGGGAAATTAAGAAAGAATCATAGGCCATTCTTGATGAGTTGTCCACTTTAGCCTTTAAATACCTACCAAATGGAAATAAATATCCCTTGATCCCAATTTTGAGCTTAAATTGACCCTTCTTTTTGTTAAAATCAATTCACCTTCCTGCTTTGATTATAATGAACCTGTTTTGACCTTGGTCCCTCCTTGGACACTATGAACCTCAACTCATGAAAATCACCTAAGTTGGGGGTGGCTATCATAGGGGTGAATAAGAAGAGTAGGGTGGAATAAAACTGGGTAATAAAAATAAAAGGGCGGGAGCGATATGCATAATGAAGAAAAACTTAGTGATAAAGAGAAAAAGAGCAAAAATAAAAATGAGCATGAGAAAAATGAATGAAATCGCTTGAAAGAAGAAAAACCGCACCCGTACTTGCAAAAGAAAAAAAAAGAAGGGAGAAAGAGAAAATAAAAGGGGGAAAGATGTGAAAAGAAGGTTAGGAGTGGAGCCAAAGTGAGTCTAGTGCCAAGGAGGATTAAGCTACTATTCCCATATGTACCATACCCAACCCTGAGCCTACATTACAAGCTAAAAAGTCCTATAGTGATCCTAAGTTAAACCCGTCTGAAAATTGAGGTATTGAAAGTAAAGGCAAGCTTATAGTATTGAATGTGCACAGTTAGAATTTCTTTGTGAAAGCGAGTGTGCTTTTACCCAAGAGAAATATATTTTTATGATCATATACACATGTGAGTGTGGGACTTCTTTGTGGTGAGAGCACTTGATCAACAAAATCGTCTGCAAACTGTCCAGGTCAGTATTATAGGATTATGTCCATGGTTGCAAGTGACAGTATATTTCCATGTTTCGATTCCTCTGTTTCATAATTGAAAATTTTACATATGCATTATGATTTGGTTTTGTATGATAAAGGAGGGGTGAGAAAATTTGATTTGATTAAGAGATGTGACTGCCATAGGTTTCCTAGAGTTCTTTTGATTGCAGCGTCGAAGTGGTTTTATTTTATTTATTTTTGCCTGAGGAAATGCAAAAGTTCTAAGTTGAGGGTGTTGATGTGTCGTGATTTTACGGCACTTTCGACGCTTAAAACTAAGAAAATATGCAAATTCTGGGTATGTTTATGTAGATATAATGTCTTGTTGTTAAGTGTTGTAGAAAAATAGGTTCGGAAAGTGAAATGGGAAAAGTAAGGAAAATGGAACAAACTATAGGCTACTAGAAAGGTAACAAGTCGTCGTCCCAATGGACGACTCATTCCTGGAGTCGTGGAGAAGATCAAGTGTTTTATGAAGAAGAACCAGTATAGGTGACGGGTTGAAGGAACGACTCGTTATATCTTGTAACGAGTCATTGAGTCTATCATGAAGACTGGGAGGATAAAGTGCTAAGACATCGCTAAAGGATGCAATGGAGGACATCACGAGTCATAGGGAGACTTGATGACTCATCGTGAGAAGAATAGGTAGAACCATCATGTGAACTAGAAGTTAGGTGACCTGTTACCAAGACTGGATAGTTTGCCAAGGACGACTCAATTATGCTGGCCACGACTCGTGAAGAGACATAACGGTTCGTTACCTGGCATGTTACCACTGCCGACCTGAATTCCGTTTTTAGTTAGAAAAAGTTTTGTTTGGAACTATAAATATATTATTTAGGTTTATTTTGGAGTACAACTTATTCTTCAGTTTTAGGCATGAATTTTGGTGTTGTGAATGATCATTCTTGGTTCAAAATGAAATTTGTAATTTTGTTCTTGATTTTGAGGATTAAACAACATTGAAGTTTGGTTCTTCGTTTTTGGAAGTTTGGTTCTTCGTTTTTGGTGATTTATTCAATTCAAGTGGTTTTCTTCTACAAATCTTTGTAAGTTACAATTATGATATCTTCTTTATTTTGTATTTGTGATTATTCAAGCATGAGTAGCTAAACTCATAACTAGGTTTGTGGGAACTATGTTGAATTAGTACATAGGTTAAAATATCACGTGAATCTTGAACGGGGTTTATGTATGTATTGTTTTTTCCTTCATTTTAATTGCTTCTTAATGGTTGCAAATGTTGAAAATTGTCTTATTCTTACTCACCAAATCAAGGGAGTAATAAATGGGAAAAGGAATTAACAATGGATATTTGAGGCTATCAACCCTCATCTAATATTGACCTTGTCCCGGAATAGTTAATCCGATATTAAGGCTAAGGGTTAATTAAGCATACACCCGTATACAGATCAAGTTGCATGGTGATGACCTTCTAGATAAGGGACCAACCATTTAGGTGAATTTAACTTACAAATATTTCATGCTAAACACCGGAATAGGTCGCTAGTATAAAAGCCTTGTGGTTATGAAGTCATGGGGAACACAATCCTAATCAATTCATTAATTGAATACAACCAAAATTGAATCAAGCAGCTACTAGTATTTACTATTGTTCATTATTTTTTGTTTCAAACCTTCTCCCCTTAGGAAATAAGTAAGCCAATAGTGTTAGCTAAACGCATTAACTAAAGTTCTCGTTACATTCCTCCTGGGATTCGACCCCAACCCTGGTTGGGTTCTATATTTGACATCAATCACTTTATATCTCATTTACGAGGTGTAATTTGGGTGAAATCACGTTGCGCACCCCTCTCCCCCGAGGGAGCGGCACGCCGTGCCACTGCTCCTCCATAAGGGGAGACACATCGCGGACCCCTGCACTACGTCCCTATATATTTTCATTTAAATACATTTTCCCAAAAGAGCTCTTGACCTAGGCGATATTTCCCCTTAGATTTTCATCAATTTGAAAGTAAATTGAGCCATCAAACTTCGTTTAATCGCCAATTCTTCTTAGATAGTGATTTTCAGGCCTATGAAGAACAGTATCTACGGGGTTGAATCTTTGAAATTGACTTGGATTGAAAGATCTCTACAGAGTAGAAGCTGTAGAAATCTTTTCTATTAAATTCTAACATGTCTACAAGTGATAGTAAGTACTTCTACCCTTTTAATCTATAAGAATTCTTGAGATTTTGCCGGATTAAACTCATTGTAACTTGTACCGTCGTGTTTTGCAGGATTGATGTTGCTGGCTTGCCTTTTTAACTGGAATAGCCTTGTTCCTTGGCATACAAGCTGGAATACGAAGGGATTACGAGTTCTTAAGTGAGGCAGGACTGATTGAGCTGAAGTTGGCAATTGAGATATGTTAAGGCCAATCTCTTTCGGCAAGTTATTCTCGTCGTATAGTTGGTACAACTTGTACCTTTTATAGTATCTTATGATTATAAATATTGTGGTTAGATGCTACAAGACGAATTGAGGTCGTAATATAGTATCTCTTATCGTGAAAGATTATATTCTATTTTAACTATTGCTAGAAGTGACATAGAGATTCCCAATTCATTTATTTACCGTCTAGAGAGATTAGTAGTGGTTTGATGTCGTACAAAGTCCATGAAGGCTTGTGGTTAGCTGTGGGTTATACATTATTAAATTGGGAAGCATAGGGCGCAACTTGGTAGTATAACTTTCTTTTTTAATGCCTAATATATGTAGTAAAGCTCTCCTACAGGCCGTTGGCGTACCTTGACGCCTATAGGGCTAGAATCTCGATAGTATAGCCCTACCTTCGAGTTGGTGGTACAGGGTTGCCAGATGAATTGGGTGATAGCCTGCTAGGTTAATTTCCTGTTTCCAGTGACCTTATAGCTTCTTACAACTCACAGCTTGTCGTATAAGTTACTCAGGAAACCACCCTAGCCACTAGTCATCTGATAGACTAGATGATGCCCTATAGAATGATCTTGTCAGCTACTAGACGTGGGGCCAACTCCTCTGGCTACTCATACAAATTCCCACATATATGTTTCCTAGAAGAGCTAAGTTTAGATATACCTGCCTACGGGCTACAACTTGCTCACAGGAGCTATACGATATCTGAGATCACCATATTGAAGTCTACTCACTTATGACTTCCTTTATGCCACAGTGGCATCATTGGCGCTCAGAGGAGCCCAGACGGCTCAAATACAGCTACAGGAGCCCAAACGGCTCAGATACAATTACAGGAGCTCATACGACTCAGATACAATTACAGGAGCCCAAATGGCTCAGATATAGTTACAGGAGCCCAAATGGGTCGGACACCATCATAGGAGCCCAGAAGGCTCGATTATAGTTTTAGAAGTCGAATGTACCTTAGTTACAACTTTCCTATGGAACGACGAGGTTACAGATAGAAGTGTGTAGATTGCTTGCACTTGTCGGGGCTTATGGGGCCCAAGTAGGTTATTCTTTATTATTTGTACCTTCCAGGCTTATGGGGGGGGTCAGGTTAGCTTCTTGTTTGCATATATGCCTATTAGCTATAGTTCATGCTGTGAGATTATTCAAGTTAACTTCTAGGTATTATTACTGATTACTTTCAGTTCCTTATCAGCTCTTATTTAGTTATTATTTTTTTGCCTTATATACTCGATACATATTGTACTGACACCCATGCATAGGGCATTGCATACTTGCCTGCAAGTTCAGACAGACAGGTTTCAAGGCCTCCTTAGTAGTTTTCACATGATTAGAGATTCAGCAAATTGGACAGCTCCTTTCCTCTGAAGTTTTCATATGATTAGAGATTTTCCTGTATTATGATGTACAATTTTTTGGTGGGCCAGGGCTCTGTCCCGACTAATATATTACTCATTGAGGCTTGCAAACTACAGTTTTAGGTTAGACATGCGTAGTGGCCGTGCGGGGCCTAGTTGTGTTATCTGTTAGCATTCTTGACGGCTTATATATCTGTATTGTGCGCCTGTTTCCTTTTGTTATGATTTAGACAGCATGGTGGTCTTGTCGGCCCGCATAGAATGACATTATTGCAATTATTGGGTTAGCTGATTTAGTACAGGTGTTTGTGTAACGGCCTTGTAGGCCTAAGGCTATGTTTTGAGCCAAGATATAACTATTTGTTTTCTTGATATGTGTTTCTGGAATGCAATAGAGGTGTATATTTCCAACTTGGTCTGCTCAGTGTGTAGTGTGGCATTAGGTGCCTAGTTATGCCTCTCAAGGTGGGGCGTAACATACTTGATATAGAGCAACGTTGTATCCTATGGAATCTGCAAGCAATGTCTAGTAGAGTCTTATTTATAAATGTGTTGTGCACCACATTTTATAAGTAGGAAGCTACGAGGCATGATAGTATGGTTACCCCTCCTTCTTCTCAGATCGTGCTATAGAGATGAGTTGTATAGGGTTGAGTCCCTAAGCTTATATTCTTATATATTCTTACAGAGATGTTTGATATAAGACACACTACAGCCAGTCGTGAGTTAGATACTGCAGCAGGAAAGGGTACCAGTAGGGTGCCACAGTTGGGGATGGGCCAACCTGAGGGTGAAAGGGAGACATCTTCTCGATCTCCCCAACGTTCTCCTGGGCACCATAAACCTCCTAGAGCAACAGAAGCATCGAAACCACTTCTAGTTCCTCCTACACCTTCAAACCAGGATGGAGTGCAATATGTATGTTAGCTCAGATGATGGCTGCTCATTGCCAGCTAGTAGTACCAGTTGTTGCCGAACCTACTGAGGGGCTCGAAAGTTCGAGGGTTCGTGAATTCCTTTCTTTGAGTCCTCCACATTTTACAGGGACAAACTGCAGAGAGGACCCTCAAAACTTCATATATCAGTTATAGAGTATATTCAGGGTCATGAATTCTTCATCCACAAAGTCAGTTGAGTTAGTAGTGCTCCGACTATGAGAGATAGCAGTTCTATGGTGTGTGAGTTGGAAAAGGTCCAGAAGAAGATATGCACCTTCACCTACTTGGCTAGTTTCTCTGAGGCCTTCATAGACCACTACTTGCCTCGAGAGATCTGGCAGGCCAGAGTAGAGCAGTTCTTGCACCTGGAGTAGGGCAGGATGAGCATCAAAGAGTATGCATTAAGGTTTGATTCCTTGGCTAGATATGCGCCAGCATTTGTTGATACTATGCCAGCCAGGGTACATTGGTAATATGGGGCTTGCACTAGAGTATGTGGAGTCCTGTATTACAGCTACATTACAAGAGGATATGGACATCTCATGAATTCAGGCCCTTGCTCAAAAGTAGAAGAGATCAGGTAGCATCAGTATGGGATCGAAAGGGCAGGTCAGGAGTAGCATCAGATGGCTAGACCCACTGATTTTCATGGTCGGCCCAGGCCTCGCTGGTCAGGTAGGACACCTAGGCCCTCATCTCAATAGCAACAGGGCAGTAGATCATATCATCGCAGACAGTTAGGTCCTGGCAAGAGTTCACGAGCGTTAGGCTTAGAGCAGCATAGAGGCCCAGATCAAGTGAGGCCAGTGGTACCACGTTGTAGTACTTGCGGTAGGCGATATCTTGGGAGATGCAGATATGGCTCCACTTTCTGTTACTCCTGTGTACAGGAGGGTCACATGATTAGAGATTGTCCGACTAGAAATCAAAATGATCGAGACCAGCTGAGTAGGTCCTCAGCAGGTTCACATGCTCCAGCACCTTCTGTGGGGCGCAAAACCTCAGCTCCAGTAGGTAGAGGTAGAGGTAGATCAGGAGCATCCAGTTCATGTAGTGGTCTGGATCGTACTTATGCATTAGCAGGGTAACAAGACTCTAAGGCGTCGCCAGATGTTGTGACAGGTACATTAAATATTTTCTCCCACTTAGTTTATGCTTTGATAGATCCAGGCTCTACCTTGTCTTATGTTACTCTATTAGTGGCACAGAAGTTTGGTACAGTACCAGAGTTACTTCAGCAACCATTTTCTGTGTCTACACATGTTGGTGAATCTATTGTCACCAGGATAATCTATCGAGGTTGTATGGTGGAGATTGTTGACCGCCAAACCTCTGCAAACCTAGTAGAGCTAGAAATAATTGATTTCGATATAATTATGGGCATGGATTGACTAGCGCCATGTTATGCCAATGTTGAGTGCTGGACAAAGATTGTCTGATTCCACTTCCAAGAGAGATAGTGCGGGAATAGAGGGCAATGCAGCTACACCAAAAGGTAAGTTCATATCTTATCTTCAGGCAAGAAAGCTAATTGCAAAGGGTTGTACCTATTATATTGTTAGGGCTCAGGATATACAGGCAGAATCCCCGACTCTTCAGTCCATTCCAGTAGTTAGTGATTTCCCAGATGTATTTCTAGATGAGCTTCCCGGTATCCTCCTAGAGTCGGAAATTAACTTCCCCATTGATACGCTACTAGATACACAACCCATATCTATTCCTACGTACAGAATGGCTCCTGCCGAGCTGAAAGAATTGAAGGATCGACTGAAATACTTGTTAGATAAGAGTTTCATTAGGCCTAGTGCTTCTCCATGGGGTGTGCCAACCTTTTTTGTGAAAAAGAAAGATGGCTCACTATGAATGTGTATAGATTATCGATAGCTGAATAAAGTTACTATTAAGAACAGGTATCCCCTACCAAGAGTAGATGACTTGTTTGATCAGCTGCAGGGGGTGAAATACTTCTCAAAGATTGACTTAAGGTCAGGGTACCACTAGGTACGGGTTCGGGAGAAGGATATTTCGAAAACACCCTTTAGAACCAGATATAGCCATATTGAGTTCCATGTTATGTCTTTCGTATTGACGAATGCCCTAGCAGTGTTTATGGATTTGATGAACAATATATTCAGGACATTTTTAGATTTGTTCGTGATAGTGTTTATTGATGAATCTGGTATATTTACGTACAGAAGCTGAACATAGAGATCACTTGCGAAAAGTATTCCAGATCCTCAAAGATCGCAAGTTATATGTAAAGTTTTCAAAGTGTGAGTTCTGGTTAAATTCTGTATCTTTATTGAGCCATATTTTGTCAGATGCAAGCATTTAGGTTGACTCGCATAAAATTGAGGCGGTAGAGACTTGTCCCAGATCCACAACTCCAACCGAGGTTCATAGCTTCCTGGGTTTAGCCAAGTATTACAGAAGGTTTGTGGAAGGATTCTCTGCCCTATCAACACCATTGACGAAGATGACTCAAAAAGCAGCTAAGTTCTAGTGGACTAAGGCTTGTGAATAGAGTTTCCAGGAGTTGAAAGACAAACTGACATATGCGCCAGTATTAGCCTCGCCAGAGGGATTAGAGGGCTACACTGTGTACTGTGACGCTTCAGGCAGTAGACTGAGATGTGTGTTGATGCAGCATCGTAAGGTAATTGCCTATACTTTGAGGCAACTGAGAAAACACGAGAAGATTTACCCAACCCATGATCTAGAATTAGCTGCAGTTATTCACGCTCTAAAAATTTGGAGGCATTACTTATATGGTATTCATGTAGACATCTACACTGATCACAAGAGCCTCCAGTATATTTTCAAATAGAAAGATTTGAATTTATGACAACGTCGTTGGTTTGAGTTTATGAAAGACTATGACGTAGACATTTTGTATCACCCAGGAAAGGCGAACATTGTAGCCAATGCCCTGAGCCGCAGATCCATGGGCATCCTATCGTATTTGAGGCCAGAAAAGAGAGAATTAGATCGAGAGTTGCACTAGTTGGATAGTTTAGAGGTCCAGTTGATGGACTCAGATGATAGTGGGGTTGTGATTTAGAATACTGCAGTGTTATCTCTGATGGTGGAAGTGAAAGAACCACTATATGAAGACCCAAGCCCGGTATAGCTTAGAAATAAAGTTCAGCGAGAAGGGTTATTAGCCTTTGAGATAATAGGGGACGGAGTTTTGAGATTCAGAGGTTAACTCTATTTCCTAGATATGGTAGGGCTTCGCCAGCAGATTATGGTAGAGGTATATTATTCCCGTTATTCACTTCACCCAAGTTCGATGAAAATGTGCCATGACATAAAAGAGATCTATTAGTGGAATAGGATGAAGAAAGATATTGCTGAGTTTGTAGCACAGTGTCCCAATTTCCAACAGGTAAAAGAAGAACATCAGAAACCTGGCGGGCTGACATAGGAGATAGTCGTGCCTATGTGGAAGTGGGAAGTAATCAATATGGATTTTGTTACAAGTTTACCTCGAACCAGGCGTAAATTTGACTCTATTTGGGTCATTGTTGATAGGCTGACAAAACCAACTCATTTCTTGCCACTTAGAGACCACCTTCTCAGCCAAAGATTATGCTGAGTTGTACATTAAAGAGATAGTCTGACTGCATGGTGTCCCAGTATCTATTATCTCTAACAGAGGGGGACAGTTTACAGCTAGATTCTAAAAGTCATTTCAGAAAGGTTTGGGGATGCAGGTTAACTTGAGTATAGACTTTCATCCCCAAAAAGATGGCCAAGCAGAGCGCACCATTTAGACACTCGAAGATATGTTACGGGCGTGTATGCTAGACTTCAGAGGAAGTTGGGACGATCACCTACCTCTTATTGAGTTTGCATATAACAACAGTTATCATTCTACCATCAAGATGACTCCTTATGAGGCTTTATATGGGCGAAAATGCAGGTCCTCCATAGGATGGTTTAAAGTAGGTAAGTCAGGGTTGATTAGACCTGACATGATACATCAGTCAGAAGAGAAAGTTAAACTCATCAGAAAGCATTTACTGATAGCCCAGAGCCATCAGAAGTCCTATTCTGATGTACGGTGAAGAGACTTAGAGTTGATGTGGATGAATGGGTATTCCTGAATGTTTCACCGATAAAGGGCGTTATGAGATTTGGCAAGAAGGGCAAGCATAGCCCTAGGTTCATTGGGCCATACCAGATCCTCTGAAAGATTGGCCAAGTAGCCTATGAGTTAGAATTAACTTCGGGGCTAGAATCTGTTCATCCAGTCTTCCATGTATCGATGTTATGTAAGTACAGACCTTTCTCGGGTTGTCCCAGTCGAGGATGTTCAAGTCATAGAAGAGCTATCATACAAGGAGACTCCAATAGCTATACTAGATCGACAGGTCTGCAGATTGAGGACAATAGATGTAGCCTTTGTTAAAGTCTTATGGAGAAACAGAAATGTAGAAGAGATGACTTGGGAAGCTAAGACATGAGATCTAGATATCTTCACTTGTTCCAGACCCTATGATGATAGTGCACACACTCAGACAGTTACAATGGAGGTGAGATAGTTCTCAGGTGTTGTATTGTTGCTTTTGTTACTATTGTTGTCAGTTACTCACTTATTTATTATGGAACTATGTTATTAAGTTGTTTGTATCGTCCTGTGAGACACCTATGTTGGACTTTTATACGTTCCAGGTTTTTGGATAGTCCATATTATAGGAGAGACTCTACTGAAATTTTTCTGGCAATACCTAAGAATTGAGCCTTTTAATATTGAATTACATTCGAGGACAAATTTCCCTAAGGGGGAATGATGTTACACCCCGTAAATTTTTTTCATTTAACTCACGTATGCATGTGCATATCGAGAGTTTCTAGAGTATGCCACACGTGAAAGAAGGCTCGAATGTGAACGCGCGAGCGTTTTATCGAGCGAGCAGGCAAAAGGAGATCGGGGGCAGGCGCTACGGGTGTTACGCCCCACACCCCTCTCCCTCGCAGGGAGCGACACGCCATGCCACTGCTCCTCCGCAAGGGGAGGCGCATCGCAGACCCCTGCATCGCCTCCCTATATATATATATGTTATGTGTTGGATTTTCATTAAAAACATTTTCCCAAAAGAGCTCTCGACCTAGGTGATATTTCCCCTTGGATTTTCAGCAATTTGAAGGTAAATTGAGCTATCAAACTTCTTTTAATCGTCAATTCTTCTTAGATAGTGATTTCCGGGCCTATGAAGAACATATCTACGGAGTTGAATCATTGAAATTGGCTCAGATTGATGGATCTCTATAGAGTAGAAGCCATAGAAATCTTTCATATTTAAGTCTAAAATGTGTACAAGTGATAGTAAGTACTTCTACCCTTCTAATCTATAAGAATTCGCGAGATTTTACCGGATTAAAATCGTTGCAACTCGTACCATCGTGCTTTGCAGAATTGATGTTGCTGGCTTGCCTTTTGAACTGGATAGGCTTGTTCCTTGGCATATTAGCTGGAATTAGGAGGGATTACGAGTTCTTAGGAAAGGAAGGATTGATTGAGCAGAAGTTGGCAATTGAGGTATATTAAGGCCAATCTCTTTCGACAAGTTATTCTCGTCATATAGTTGGTATGACTTGTACCTTTGTAGTAGAGTATGATTATAAATCTTGCGGTTAGCTGCTATGAGATTAATTGAGTTTGTAATATAGTATCCCTTGTCGGGAAAGATTATATTCTGTTTTGACTATCGCTAGAAGCGACATAGAGATTCCCTATTCATTTATTTACCGTCTAGAGAGGCTGGTTGTGTTTTGTTTCCATACTGAGGCCATGAAGGTGTTACACCCCGTAAAATTCCCGACACATAGATGGCCTATTCGCATGTTGGTTAAGAGTTTTAGAATGCCATACATGCTAGTAAAAGGCCCGGGGAAAGATCGGACAAGCGCCAAGTCGGCGCGTCGCA
>JACEIK010000627.1:179726-194887 GCA_018107945.1 Datura stramonium
CCTATTTCAACATATCAAGAAATTCCTAGCAAGTTGTGCCCTCCTTCTACTGCTTAAGCCTTTATGGAAATGGAGGGAGTGGTCTAGCTTCTACCAATTTCAGCTTTGAGTTGCTTGACTCACTAACCTCCTATATGGATGTCACAACCTGCTTCTCATCAACTTTCTTATCTCTGGGGATCACCTCACCTAGCTCTTTACCACTGCGCAAAGAAATTGTGCTCATATTTTCCTTGGGATTCTTCACGGTGTTACTCGAAAGATCCCCTTGTGGTCTGTTAGTCTGATGAAGTGCCAATTGCCCCATCTGTCTATCTATGGATGGGCTTCTGCATCTCATTAACCACCTGATTCTACTGAACCATGCACTGCTTCATTGTCTCTTCTAGTGAAATTCTAGGTCGCTAGCCCTGAGGCCTTGGATAGTTGTTTTGGGGCCTTTGGAAATTCTAATTCCCTCCACATGAGGGATTTGCTGCATTTCTTTACCCGTAGTTCTGGTATGCTAGACTCAGAACTTCAGAGAATTTGACTAACACCTTGGTGCATTGGTTGGCACAACACGCTAGAGGGCAAATTTCAAAAGAATTTCAAGTCAAAAATCTAGTGCAGTAGATGGTGCGGCAGGCCAGGTGCATTTTCGGATAGATTTTTATGTTTAAAAGTTGCACTTCTCAAGGGAAAAAGAGTTATTGGATCCCATACTTATAAATATAACATCTAGGGCATTTTGTTAACAATCTTTCATCGTATTGATCACTTTTTACGCATTTCTTGGAGGAAGAGACAAGTCATTATTCTAGATTTCTTCTTTAACTTATGTCTTTATTAAAATGATGAATTATATAGTTTTTCACTTGAACATGAGTGGCTAAACTCTTTTTCCAGAGTTTTGTCCATATTAGAAGGTTGAAGTTTTAGAGTTTGTTTATACTAGTTCTTAATTCTTCATTAGTGGTATATTATATTTGTTTATTTTCATTGCTTATTCGTTATATTATTCACCTCAGGAATATAATTTGTTGGCTTTTGGTTGAACTTGAGAGAGAGAACCAAAAGGGTTAAAAGAAAGAGTAGAACAAGTTTAAATGACTCTTCTCCAACGGGATCAAGATAGATTTCATTTCCAAGGATAGGAATATACCCTTCAATTCTGTTCGGTTGAATACAAGTAGCCACAACCATCATCTCATGCTTCTCCTACGGCCATAAGGATATAGGCTTTAGGGTTCATGAGATAGTTCTTAGATGTTTGGGAGAATGGCAATAAATGGGATAGTAACTTGCAACTAGCAACCTTAGGAAGAATTAGTTTAATGTATTCAAGTATTAAAACTCAACCTGCAATGGAAGTGCCAAGACCCTAGATTCTATCATCATTTGAATTACCACATTTGTGAATGCACGTTCAATTTATTAGTTAATTTACTTTTCAAATTTTAGTAGTATAATTTTCAAACCATTCCCCATTTTCATCTGTGTTTATAAGAATAGTGAAATAAAGTGTTAACCTTAAGCAATTAATTTGACAAGTCTTTAAGGGATCGATAATCAGGACTTCACTGTCCTATATTACTTGACGACCATATACGCTTGGGCGATCAAGTTTTTGGCATCATTGTCGGGGACTTGAATATTGATTAATTGTTTTTTGTTAGGATTTTTATTACTCTATTCAAGTATTTAATACTTTTAAGTATAATATATAGATTTTTTTTTAATTTTTTTTCTAGTATTTTATCACTCTTCTTAACATGGCATCTTGGTATATAAACGGGTCCAATGAAGGGTATCCATATTTTGGTGATCCGTATTAGAATTATGGAGGACCCCACTTGTGGAAACACTATCATATTTGTGGTGTATGTGGTGATCTAGATGGCCATTGGAGTAGTTGCCCTGTAATACCCCAAAAGTTCCTAAGATTTGACCCGAGATAAAAAATGCAAGTTGACTGAAAACTGGGGACATGACAGACGACCCAATGGATCATTGGTCCAACCAATGACCCATTGGATCCAGACGTGGGGAGTAAGGGTCTGGGGTCAGCGAGTAACAATGGGTGAAATGATGACCCGTCGTCAAAGACAACGAGTCGTTGTTTGCAACTGTAGGTGGTACTGGACTTAGGCATTAGAGATATGATGGGTCATCCAATGACCGGTCATGAGGTATAACGACCCGTGGTCACTAGTCATTGTTTCGGTTGTTAAAGTTCCAGCGGACCTAATGGAAGGAGACCATGAATCGTTGGAGGAAATAATGAGTCGTGATGAAGATCGTTGCGAGAGAAAGTTTAGGATCTTCAGGAGGCAAACAACGGTCGATCTAACGACCCGTTGGAGGTAAGGATGAGTCGTCCTGTTGAGCTGTGGGTTGAATTCGATATCAGGGCCTTGGAATTGCAGACGAAGGATCATACCATGAGTCGTGGTATCCTCCAACGACTCATTGGTATGTCTGTGGGATCGACCAGTGCAGATTTTTCAAGGTATTTCATTAAGGGTATTTTCATTATTCCTATGCTCTTTGCCCCGAAATTACATCGTTTTATGATATTTTCTGAGTATGTTAAGATATGTTAAGTCCCCCAAACATATTCATTCTCATACATGCAAAGTTAGGAAGAATTAGAAGGGATCAAGCTAGTTCTCAAGCTCTTCTTCATGAATTCTCCCTTAGGCTTTCAAAGAGTGTTGAAATTCTATCTTACCCAGGTACATAGTGTTGTGAATTGGTGTTTTCATTCACACTCATGCCCAATCTCTCCTGATTTATGAAAATTGATTAAAATCTTATGGGTTTTAACTTAAATCTTGTGAAATTCTAACAATTTACTAATGGGTTATTATAATTAATGATTTACATTATATTTTATGAATTTTGATCAGGTTTTAAAACTATTTTGATTATAAAATTATTGATTTTGATTTCTACTAAATTAAGCCCAATTATGTATGATCTATGATGAATCGGGTTATGATCCTTACTTCTATTGTTGATATTTACGAACCCAACATGATTTATGATTTGAAATATTATTTACTCATATACCCACTATGATTTGATGATTTTCAAAGTATATGTATGATTAACAAGTATGCATGAGACCTATGATTTATGAATTATATTTTGGCAGACTCACTGGCCTTATGTCATGGCTAGTTCATGTATTTACAAGTATGTTTATGGTTATCATGATTTAACTAGTCCATGAATCTCATGCATATTATACTATGAGCAATATATATGTTTGGGAGTAGTATTTAACAACGAGTAGGTTCGGGGCCTAGGTTCTGCCCCGGATCTCATAACTGCGTGTCACCGTAGGATATGTTGGGAGCTCCCTTATGACTGCCCCTGACCCAAATGGCCCTTTTCATGTGTCATCACGTCTTTCATGGTTCTACCCTTGGCAATCTATGAACATCCTCCCGACTATGGTTACAAGTCGGGCTCCATGTGGGCTCATATGGGGTTTATTGGTTAAGAGAATCTTCCACCATTCCTCATAATTTATGCATGTTTATGATTATGTATATTTTCTCAAGTCATGTTCAATAAAGCTTTTGTCTTATAGTTATGATTACGATTGTATTACGAATGTTTTGAAAACCTTGAGTCTTATGTTATATTACGATATTTAAGTTATGAGCATGTTGTCCTACTATTATGATCATTTATAAGTTTTTATATATTTTAAATGTTCGTTTTACTTACCTTGCATACTTGGTACATTCCACATATTGGCCGCATACTTTCTATGTTGCATCATATCATGATACAGGACTCGGCTCTCAGGCTCATCCTCGTCAGTAGTTCATTCAGAGTTAGCTATCAGTCCTTTTGGTGAGTCCTCATGTTTCGAGGGCCATATGTTCAGACCTTGATGTTCTTTTTATTTTAGTTTTTCCGAGTTAGTTGGGGATGTTGTCCCATCAACCCATCTGATACGATAGAGGCTTTTAGACTAATTGTAGTACTCAGTTGTTATGTATTTTTGTATGTTTCACTTATCATGCTATGTTATGTTACATTATGTTTCCGCTGTATCATATGTTCAGTCTTCTGCTTAAAGTAAAATGAAGTTAGGTGTATGCTTATGCCATGGGTCGACTTGGGGTCTCTCGGGGTTCCTTGTCCCGTGTTACGATCTAGGTCTACGTTCGGGTCGTGACAAACTTGGTATTAGATCCATAGGTTTGAAGTGTCCTAGGGTGTCTGAAAGCTATGTTGACTATAGTCTTTTTCATGGGTGTGAAGCACGCCACACTTATGACGAAGAGGCTACGAGACGTTTAGGAAATGTTCCCTTCTTTCATGATCTATGTCGTGCAATCAAAAGTCTTTCTATCCTTCTAATTCATGTTATCCACGATTGTAGAATCATGGCTCCTCAAAGAGTGAAAAAAAGAAGAAATGGGAATGGTGAAGGCCATGAGGATGGCAACGGTAATGGGCACCAGCAAGCCCCACCCATTTAGGAGCACCAGGCACCAGAGCTAGTTTCCCACGCCGAGTTTCAGGAAACTATCCAGATGCTTGCGCGGGCCTTGACCACTCAATTCAATTAGCAGGCTATTGTGCATGTTCCACAGAATGGCAATGCGGCGGTGGCTTGAGTCTGAGATTTCTTGAGGATGAACCCACAGGAGTTCCTGCGGTCCAAGGTAGATGAGGACCCGTATGAATTTATCGACGAGATTCTAAAGATCACCCAGGACATAGGGGTGACAAATGGATAGTGTGTTGATTTGGATTCCTATCAGCTAAAAGGGGTAGCGCATATATGGTTCAAGCAGTGGAGAGATGCTAGGGCAGTGGGTGCAGGCCCTTAGGTTGGGAAGAGTTTCACGCGGCATTTCTGGATCGATTCTTCCCTCGTGAGATGAGGGAACTAAAGGTGGCTGAGTTTGTAAATCTGAAGCAAGGAGATATTTCAGTTCAGGAGTATTCTTTAGAGTTCACCCATTTATCCAAGTATGCACCAAAGTTGGTGCCAGATCAGAGGTCTCGAGTGAGTCGATTTGTTCATGGAGTGGTGGACTACCTGGATAAGGATTGTAGGATCGCCATGTTGCATTGGGATATAGATTTTTCCTATATTGTGTTTCATGCTCAGCAGATTGTGTCGGTGTATCGAAGGTAGAGAGAGGCCAAGAGGGCCAGGACCGACAATTATGGGACTTCTCAGGCGAAATCGAGGTGTGGACAACGTCAGCAATCTCAGCACAAGTCTATTGCTCCAACATCATCATCGGCTAGTACACCATATAGATTTTGAAGGGATCGGAGGAGCATGGCTCCATATTTGAGAAGCAAGGGTAGTATGCAGATAGGGCGCACTTTTCCAGCTTATGCGACGTGCAACAAGAATCACCTAGGGAGGTTCCTAGTTGGCTTGGATGCTTGTTTCGGGTGTAGCAAACCCATACACAGACTCAGGGATTGCCCTTCGGCCAAATCAGGGGGCGGCGGAGCCCGCAACTGCTAGTTCAGCCCCTCCACCAGCACGTCCCCTCAGCAGGGTGCCTCGACTAGTTCAGCCGGCGGTCAATGCCAAAATAGGTTCTATGCTTTAGCACCCCGCCAAGAGTAGGAGGTCTCCCTGGATGTGGTCACTGGTATGTTGCGAGTTTTCCATATTGATGTTTATGCTTTGTTAGATTTGCGAGCTACATTGTCTTTTGTGACTCCCTACATTACTAGTAGCTTTGGAATTAGTCCCGAGACTCTGTCAGAACCATTTTCAGTTTCTACTCCTATTGGTGATTCGGTTGTAGCGAGGCGGGTGTATAGAGGATGCCCGTTACTATATTTCATAAAGTCACCTCCACAGACCTTGTATAGTTAGCTATGCTTGACTTTAATATTATTCTTGTCATGGATTGGTTGTATGTGTGTTATGCTTCTGTTAATTGTAGAACCCGTGCAGTGGAGTTTCATTTTTCGGGTGAATCAGTGTTTGAGTGGAAGGGTAGTTCGACCGTTCCTGTAGGTCATTTTATTTCATATCTTAAAGCCAAAAAGATGATCTCCAAGGGTTGTATGTACCATCTAGTTAGGGTTAAGGATGTTGAGTCCAAAACCCCTACTATCCAGTTAGTTCCGGTGGTGCGTGAGTACCCAGAAGTATTTCCTGATGATTTACCAGAAGTTCCTCCCGAGAGGGAAATTGATTTTGGTATTGACCTCTTACCCGACATGCAGCCTATCTCTATCCCACCTTATATGATGGCTCCAATCGAGCTAAAAGAGTTGAAGGATCAGTTGAAGGACCTGTTAGATAAGGGCTTCATTAGACCGAGCAAGTGTCCATGGGGTGCACCAGTCTTATTCGTCCGAATGAAGGATGGTTCGCTTCAGATGTGCATTGACTATCGGCAATAGAACAAAGTCACCGTCAAGAATAGGTATCCTTTACCAAGGATTGATGATTTATTTGACCATCTTCTGGGTGAAAGTGTTTCTCAAAGATAGATCTCAGGTCTAGGTATCATCCGCTCAGAGTTTGCGAGTGCAATATCCTGAAGACCGCCTTCAGGATGCGGTATGGTTATATGAGTTTGTATTTATGTCTTTTGGACAAACAAATGCTCCTTCAGCTTTTAAGGACCTGATAAATAGGATGTTCAAGTCGTACCTGGACATGTTCGTGATCGTGTTCATTGATGGCATCCTTATATACTCTCAGAGCGAGGAAGAGCATGCTGCTCATTTGAGAGTAGTGCTTCAGACTCTCAAGGATCATCAATTGTATGCCAAGTTCAGCAAGTGCGAGTTTTGATTGAATTCCATAGCATTTTTATGCCATGTGCTATCAAGCGAAGGCATAAAAGTAGATTCTCAAAAAATTGAGGCGGTGAAGAATTAGCCTAGACCAGTTAATCCTTCGGATATTCAGAGTTTCTTGGGTTTAGCTGGCTATTATCAGAAATATGTTGAGGGTTTTTCATCCATTGAAGCACCTTTGACCAAATTGACTCAGAAGAAGGTGAAGTTCCAATGGTCGGAGGCTTTTGAGAAGAGCTTTCAAGATTTGAAGACTCGACATACTTCAGCACCAGTGTTGACCCTACCCAAGGGTATTGATGGTTTTGTGATATATTGTAATGCTTCGAGGATCGGACTCGGGTGTGTATTGATGCAGTGGGGGAAAGTGATAGTGTATGCCTCTAGACAGTTGAAAGTCCATGAGAAGAATTACCCGACCCATGATCTTGAATTGGGCCGGTGGTGTTCGAATTGAAGATATAAAGAAAATACTTGTATGGGGTCCATGTGGATGTGTTTATGGACCACAAGAGCTTACAATATGTGTTCATGAATAAAGACCTCAATCTACAGCAAAGAAGGTGGTTAGAGCTACTCAAAGACTATGATATGAGTGTCATTTACCCTCTATGTAAGGCTAATGTAGTGGCGGATGCACTTAGTAGACTCTCTATGGAGAGTGTGTCCCATGTGGATGAGGGGAAGACGGAGCTAGTGAATGATTTACATCGACTCGCAAGGTTGGGAGTTAGGTTGGTCGACTTAACTGATGGCGGTGTTGTTGTCCAGAACGGATCAGAATCGTCCTTGGTGACTGATGTGAAAGCTAGACAAGATGAGGACTTGATTTTGGTAAAATTGAAGGAAGTTGTTCGAAGTCAAAAGGTGGAGGTCTTCTCTCAAGGGGGAGATGGTATGCTTTGGTACCAGGGTCGCTTTGTGTGCCAAATGTTAATGACTTGAGGAGACGGATGTTACATGAGGCTCATGGATCTAGGTATTCTATCCATCCAGTGCCACCAATATGTATTGTGATTTACGGGAAATATATTGGTGGAATGGCATGAAAAAGGATATTGCAGAATTCATAGCCAAGTGCCAGAACTGTGAGCAGGTAAAGATTGAGCATCAAAGGCTAGGAGGCGTACTCTAGGATATCAGTATTCCTACTTGGAAGTGAGAAGAAATTAATATGGATTTCATCACAGTCTTACCTCGTACTTATTAACAATATGACTCTATTTGGGTGGTGGTAGATAGGTTGACTAAAGCTTCTTATTTCTATCGGTCAAAATCGCGGACTCAGTGGAGGATTATGACAAACTATATATTCGAGAGTTAGTTCGATTGCATGGAGTGCCCTTATCCATCATTTTAGACAGAGGTGCTCAATTTACCTCTCAGTTGTGGAGGTCATTTCAAAAAGGTCTTAGTACTCAGGTTAAACTCAGCGTAGCATTTCACCCAAAAACGGATGGTCAAATGGGAGAGGAAAATCTAGACTCTTGAAGACATGTTGAGAGCATGTGTGATGGACTTCAAAGGTAGTTGGGATGATCACTTACCCCTGATCGATTTTGCCTACAATAACAGCTCTCACTCCAGTATCCATACGGCCCCATTCGAGGCTCTTTATGGGCGAAGAGGTAGATAGCCCATCGGATGGTTTGAGGTTGGTGATGAAGCTATGATAGGGCCAGACACGGTTCATGAGGAAATAGAGAAGGTTTAGTTGATAAGAGACAGGTTGAAAACTGCCCAGATTCGCCAGATATTATGCGGACATGAGAAGAAGAGAATTAGAATTTGAAGTTGATGACTGAGTATTTTTGAGAGTGTCTCCCATAAAGGGAGTAATGCGGTTTGGAAAGAAAGAGAAATTTAGTCCACGCTATGTTGGCCCCTACAGGATTGTGAGAAGAGTTGGCTAGGTGGCATATGAATTGGAGTTTCCCTTAGAGTTATCTTCCATGCATCTTGTGTTTCATGTATTGCTTTTGAAGAAGTTTTTGGGAGATCGAGCTCTAGTAGTCCCGGTGGACAGCATTGGTGTAAAAGATAGCCTTATTTATAAGGAGGTTCCGGTGGAAATATTGGATCGTCAGGTTCGAAGGCTAAGGAACAAGGAAGTAGCTTCAGTTAAAGTATTATGGAGGAATCAACATGTTGAAGGAGCTACATAGGAAGCCAAAGGGGATATGATAGCAAAATACCCAGATTTATTCCCTACCGGCACAATTTCGACTTGAGGTATAAGTTTTTCCCTAAAACTCTATTTAGTTTTCATGTTCAGTTCATGTGTTCATGTTTATTTTATGTGTATGGATGTGTATGTGAATCATGAAATCAGTTCAGCTATGTGGTTTGAATCGGAGATAGTCATTCCGTTAGTTTTTTATGTAAATGATCAGTATTTGGGTATAATGATAGCATGTTTATGTTTTTTTCTTGTTTCCAACATTCGAGGATGAAAGTTCCCAAGGGGAAGATATTGTAATATCTCGACAGTGCCTAAGATTTGACTTGGGTTCAAAAATGGAAGTTGACTGAAAACTAGGGAAAAAAGTGTTGCAGGACGAACGACCAAACAGATCATTGGTCCAACCAATGACCCGTTGGATCCAGTCGTGGGGAGTGAGGGTCTAGGGTCAGTGAGTAACAACGGATGAAACGATGACCCGTTGTCAAAGACAATGAGTCGTTGTTTGCAATCGTGGGTGATATTGGACTTTGGCATTAGGGGTCATCCAACGACCCGTCGTGAGGTATAACGACCCGTGGTCACTAGTCATTGTTTGTGTTGTTAAAGTTCCAGTGGACCTAATGGAAGGAGACCACGACTCGTTGGAGGAAATTACGAGTCGTGGTGAGGCTCATTGCGAGGGAAAGTTTAGGATCTTCAGTTGGCAAACAACAGTCGATATAACGACCCGTTGGAGGTAAGAATGAGCCATCCTGTTGAGCCGTGGGTTGAATCTGAGATCAAGGCCTTTGCAGTGTAGACGACGGATCAAACCATGAGTCTTGGTATCTTCCAACGACTCATTGGTACGTCCGTGGGATCGACAAGTGCAGATTTTTTAGGGTATTTCATTAAGTGTATTTTTGTCATTCCTATACTCTAGACCCCTAAACTATGTCGTTTTATGATATTTTCTTAGTATGTTAAGATAGGTTAAGTCCTTCTAACATATTCATTCTAATGCACGCAAAGTTAGGAAGAGTTAGGAGGGATCAAGCTAGTTCTCAAGCTCTTCTTCATCAATTCTCCCTTGGGATTTCAAAGAGTGTTGAAATTCGATCTTACCCTGGTATGCAGGGTTGTGAATGGGTGTTCTCATTCACACCCATTCCCTACTAATTTATGAAAATTGATCAAAATCCTACAGGGTTTTAACTTAAATCTTGTGAAATTCTAACAATTTACTGATGGGTTATTATAATTCATGATTTACATTATATTTTATGAATTTTGATAAGGTTTTACAACTATTTTCATTATAAAATTATTGATTTCGGTTTCTACTAAGTTAAGCCCAATTATGTTTTATCTAACATGAATCGGGTTATGATTCTTACTTAAATTGTTGATATTTACAAGTCCAACATGATTTATAATTTTAAATATTGATTTAATCAAATACCCATTATGATTTGATGATTTTCAAAGTATATGTATGCTTTACAAGTATGCATGGGACCTATGATTTATGAATTATATTTTGGCCGAGTCACGGGTCTTATGTCACGGCTGGTTCACGTATTTACAAGTATGTTTATGGTTATCATGATTTAACTAGCCCATAAATCTCATGCATATTATACTATGAGCACTATATATGTTTTGGGAGTAGTATTTGATACCGAGTAGGTTCGCGGCCTAGGTTCTGCCCCAGATCTCATAGCTACGTGCCACCGTAGGATATGTTGGGACCTCCCTTTTGAATGCCCCCAGCCCAAATGGCCCTTTTCATGTTTGATCACGTCTTTCATGGTTCTACCCTTGGCAAGGTACGGTCACCCTCCCAACTAGGGTTACAAGTCGGGCTCCATGTGTGCTCATATGGGGTATGTCGGTTAATAGAATCTCTCACTGTTCCTCATGATTTATGCATGTTTATGATTATGTATATTGGCTCAAGTCATGTTCAATAAATATTTTCTCTTATGATTATGATTACGATTGTATTACGAATGTTTTGAAAACCTTGAGGCCTATGTTATATTATGATATTTATGTTATCAGCATGTTGTCCTACTCTTATGATCATTTATGAGTTTTTATATATTTTAAATGTCCGTTTTACTTACCTAGCATAGTCGGTACATTCAACGTACTAACCGCATACTTTCTATGTTGTATCGTTTCATGATACAAGACCCGGCTCTCAGGCTCATCCCCATTAGTAGTCCATTTAGGGTTAGCTATTAACCCTTTTGGTGAATCCCCATGTTCCGAGGGCCATATGTTCAGACCATGATGTTCTTTTTATTTCAGTTTTCTTGGGTTAGTTTGGGATATTGTCCCATCAACCCATCTGATATGATATAGACTTTTAGACTAATTGCAGTACTCAACTGTTATGTATTTTAGTACATTCTGCTTATCATGCTATGTTATGTTACATTATGTTTCTGTTGCATAATATGTTTAGTCTTCCACTTAATGTGAAATGAAGTTAGGTGTATGCTTATGCCATGGGTCGACTTGGGGCCTCTCGGGGTTTCTTGTCCTATTTTATGATCCGGGTCTATGTTCGGGTCGTGACATGCCCAAATTTTTATTCCCCTTCCCCAAGCCCCTATTACGATCCTGTTGTTGTTTTTTATGCTTATAGGAATAATGAAAAGGAGGAACATTATGCTCAAATGAGCGATATGGAAAAACTTATGCTGGAGCATTTTAAAGTAATGAGGAAGCAGCTTACTGAACAAGGAAAGCCTTAAAAAGGATGAGTGCCAAGCTCAAAGAGATGATGGTTGAGGCTGCAACTTGTAATAATTTGCAAGTCACAGTCTTAGCCAATACTCAAGAGGATCCTCTAGTGGAAGGGAGGATAGAGCTTAGACAAGAAATACACCACTTTGGCTCAAGTGTCCATGACATGCAAGCTCTTTTGAGTGAAAAAGGTTGTGGCATCTGAGGCCCAACTCCAAAGTGTTATAGATACTAGCCAATGGGGGGAATAGGAAGAAGAATCCCAACTATTGGACAATTCTTTGTTGGCTGATATTGATGTTAAGGAGGTGAATAAAAGTGAGGATGCGAACCATAATGCAATATGGAGTTAGGGTATATTGGTCCTCATTTTAAATACTTTTCTACATTGTGTTTGGTTGGAAACCTAGAAATAGAGCCTTCCAAACCTATGGAGAGATGTGGAGAGGAGGAACAATGCCCCTATATTCTAAATTTTATTATGCCAAAGCAACATAATGACATCCCGGCAGCATCCCTCACTTGACATCCCTCACTTTAGGGCCAAAAAGCACAAGATGAAACATCTATTACTCGGTCCCTTCATGTTTACACTATCACCCCTTGAGAATAATAGAAAATTGGAAAAGAAATTAGGGGTGAAATTTATAAGCTCAGAAGTGGATGGAAAACTAGTGAAACTTGATAGCGTCATGCCGCGATGTTAAATCCAGCGGTTGTTGGGATGCACCCAATTTGTAATAGTGTAGTTTTTTCTATTTTTATATATAGTGTTACTTTTGTTTATTTTTGGTGTGCAGGAAAGGGGAATTCTATGTACCCAAAATAAAAGCTAAGGAGCACGTCTTGAGCTTAACTATGGGGTCGGGCGACCCACGAATCAAAGAGACATGTTACTAGCTAGGCCCTAGAGGGCCTCAGGGAGTATTTCTCACCCTTTTATGATTATTATTTTATAGATTCTCTGAGGAAAGAGCATGACTTTTAAGTGTGGGGTGAGTGGATGTCTCCTAAAATTTTGAGGTTAAGGGTGAGTATAACATCAAGTTTTTCATTGAAATTTTTTGAAAATGGCATGTCTCACCTACCCTTTGTTTTTTTTCTAGCCTTAGTTCTTTTCTTAAGTGGGAGACCTTTGAACCGGGTAAATTTTTCATATTTAGGAGTATTTTTAATATTTTTAGGAGAAGAAAAGGATTTTCCCAATGATGGATGGTTGACGACCGTGTTGAGGGAAAATTAGTCACAATTTTTTTCATTTTTCTAGGATGGAGTCAAAACTAATACTTGTGTGCTATTTGATATTCCTCTAAGAAGCTAAGATAGAGACTATGAAGTGGTCATCTTAAATTCAAAAGAAGTAAAAACCCAAGAAAGACACATAGGTTCTTTAATTTGACTCAAAGAAAAATAATCTTACGGCTTAATAATGGTAGTTTCATTCAACTTGATTGTGTGGATATGTAGCCATAGGAAACCGGATAACATCATAATGCCATAAGATATGAGCTTTAATTATAGTGTTTTTTACATAATATAACATCTAGAACTTGCCTAAGTATGTATATGATAGCTAGTTGCCAATAAAGTAAGATGTGATTAAGGAGTTTCTTTGAAAAACCTTATTTTGTCCATTGTTGTTGTGTCTTACTTAATGTTATCCCTAGTTAACCCCTTTAAGCTTCAAGAATTAATTTTCTTAGTAGCCATAAAAGAAATATATCCCTTTTGTTGTGAGACATTCAGAATGTTTAATCAAAAGATAGTCTGACACACTTTGAGAATTAAGAATGAGGGTCCATCGAGGCAGAAAGAGTCAAGGAAAGGAAAGAAAGAAAACATGTGTGGATGATAAAAAGTGAAAATAAAGGAGGGGTGACAATAAAAAGATATTTTCTATTTGCTGTTAGAACATAAATGAAATTTTTTTTAATAGTTGGTCATTCTTGTGAACTTATAAGTAGAAATTAGCAGTCAAGTAGTAAGAAAGAGGCATGAGAAAAGAGAAGGGAATTTGTGAAAGAAAAGGGTGGGAAGTGAGACAAAAGGTGAAAAAGAAAGAAAAAATGTCTTAAAGTGCTTAGGACTAGTAGCCACTACTAAAGAAAAATCATTCCTACCCGTCCCTTAGCTGACATTATAACTAGAAAGTTCTTATGGTCTTACTGTTCTTGAAGCAACTAAGTAGTCTAAATGTACATGAGGGGAGAGCTTATGGTATATTGCATGTGTATGATACATTATTTCTGAGAGTGAGTGTATCTTTATTATGTTCCAAGCTCTGATTGATATTCTGAGGGAAGGAACATCACTAAATAAGTGAGGGCATAAGATTATCAAAGTCGGTGTACTATGTGTTGCATTTTTCATATTTAATTATGTTGGACCTTTTATGAAAAGATGAGTCACTTATAGAGGCTATGTATTCTCGAATGTGAGAAATTCTATATTTTCTTAATATTAGTTGTTATAAATTGATTAACCACAGATGCATGTGCTCTGTGCTAGCTGCTTGAGTGAGAATTTATAGGGGTAACAGTAGTGAGAAAAGATGTTCATGCACGTATGTAAGAATTGTTCGAGGGCGAACAATGGCTTAAGTGTGGGGAGGTGATGTTGGGCAAATTCTTATGCCTATTTGTCATGTTTTTACCCATATTTTACCTTGTTTTGAGATCATAATACTTATAAAATGCATGAATTTATTTTATGTGTGTCTTATTGTCACGCCCCGCCTTGGGGGGTATGACTGGCACCTGATGCCCTACTAGGACATGAACTGCTATACTACTGAGCCTAAGCACTTCTGGTGCCTTGCTGGCTCTAACTCTGATTCACGGAATCAACGGGTTATATAGCGGCTGTAAATACAGCCCCTGACCGGCTAGACCTATAGCTACCTGTACAACAACAATAGCTAACCATAATCGTATCAATATAAGGGAACCTATGCGGGTCGACAAGGCCACCATGCTGACTAGTTTTCACTGAGAACTGAATCAGAAGCTAAACTATTCTGTGACTGGAAAGGTCACAGACTACTAACTGGATAAGGCCCCACACGGCCAACATAAACAACTAAACATACTCACGGCCTCACACGATCGGCACAACTAACCACAGGAAAATATATACAGTTCGCAAGCCGTTAAGAATACTGATAAGATGGTGGGGACAGGGCCCCGACCTACCCGTACTATACAATGAAAGAAAATAGAATAGACCTCTGAATATCAAGCTCCGGATGACAGAAGCTGATGACTCTGCGCTGGCTGGGATCACGAGGGGTCGGCTCCTCATCTGTGAGTACCTGCAGGCAAGTAATGCAGCGCCCCAAACGGGTGTCAGTACCACTGGTACCGAGTATGTAAAGCAAACTGAGCATAACTGAATAAAAGAAATAATACTAGTAGTTCTGAATAGCAGAAAGTATCTGAAACTGTCTGGG
>JACEIK010000627.1:196214-210780 GCA_018107945.1 Datura stramonium
TCGCGGAGGGGTTCTGCCCCGGCTCCTCCCGTGATGGTTCGACGTGTCACTTATCCGGTCTTTCCCCGGGCCTTTTTCTAGCATGTATGGCATTCAAAACACTTAACCAACTTGCGAATAGGTCATCTACATGTCGAGAATTTACGGGGTGTAACACTTGTGATCTAACAAGTGTTTTTAGATATTTTGAGCAGGAAGTCAAGGAAAAAGGGCTCAAAATGATCCAAGGTGTGAGGAAGAAGAGTTCACAAAAATTGGCCCTGGCGAGATAGCTGGCATGGCGCGCCAGACCCTAAACTTCAAAGAAAATTATGCTCAGTTTGGTGCACTAGGTGGCGTGGCACACCATGACTTCAACTTCAGAAGAATTTTTACTCAACACCTCAACGAGATGAGTGAAGTGGTGCACCCAAAACATTTCGGACTTTGGAAAATTTTCCAACAATTTGGTGTGCTGGATAGAGTGGCGTGCCAAACGTAGAACATTAGAGAATTTGACTAACACCTTGGTGCATTGGCTAGTGCGATGCGCTAGAGGGAAAACATCGGAAGAATTTCAAGTCAAAATTCTAGTGCAGTAGATAGTGCAATGTGCCAGGTGCATTCTGGGATGGAATTTTATGTTTAAAGCTACACTTCTCAAGGGAAAAAGAGCCATTGGATCCCATGTTTATAAATATAACATCTATGGTATTTTTTTAGCAATCTTTCAACGTATTTATCACTTTTTATGCAGTTCTTGGAGGAAGAGACAAGTCATTTAGGTTTCTTCTTTAACTTATATTTTTTATTCGAATGATAAATTGTTTAGTTTTACTCTTGAACATGAGTGGCTAAACTCTTGTTCTGGGGTTTTCGTCATAGCAGATGGTTGATGTTTGAGAGTTTGTTTATTCTAGTTTTTAGTTCTTCGTTAAAGGTTGTTTTTACTTTCTTATTCATTAGATTGAAAACATCACGAATATATTCTATTGGCTTTTGGTTGAACTCGGGAGAGAGAACCAAAAGGGTTAAAAGCAAGTGTAGAATAGGTTTCAATGACTCTTGTCCAATGGGTTCAAGATAGATTTTATTGACGATGATAGGAATATACCCTTCAACCTATTCGGTTTAATACAAGTAGCCACAACCGTCATCTTATGCTTCTCCTACGACCATAGGGATTTAGGTGTTAGTTTTCATAAGATAGTTCTAGGATGTTCGGGAGAATGACAAGAAATGGGATAGTAACTTTCTACTAGAACCCCTAGGAAGAATTAGTCTAGTGTATTAAAGTCTTTAAACTCAACCTATAGAGAAAGTGTCAAGACCTTAGATTCTATCAGCATTTAAATTACAACATTTGTGAATTCGCGTTCAATTTATTAGTTAATTTACTTTTCAAGTTTTAGTAGTACAATTTCCAAAACATTCCCCATTTTTATCTGTATTTATTATAATAGTGAAATAAAGTGTTAACCTTAATAAATNCTTAATAAATTAATCTAACAAGTCCTCTGAGGTATCGATAATCGGGACTTTACTGTCCTATATTACTTGACAACCATGTGCGCTTGGGCGACATCTATGCAAAAATTGAGAAACATTGAAGCTTTTGTTTTACCCCATTAAAAGCAAGGGTGGCACAAAACATAGAGAAACTGCATTACCATATATCTAGCTAAGGTGGCACGAGGATTTCCAACATATTAATCTATAATGAACTGTTACGCAAATCTTTGCGATGTGAAGGTGGCGCAAGATAGAAACCCTTGTTTTGCCTCCTCTGTACAGAAGATACTGCATGAAAACCTGTCAGCAAAATCCAAAGTGCATTATTGCACCATATCGTGTGATGCAAGCGTGGCTCGAGACATTAGGCATCCTTGTCTGAGTAGGAATTGATTATTTTAATCCTTGCTGAACCCTAAACTCTATAAATAGGACTTTCGTTAGGAAAAATAGGTGGGACGTTATTTTGATGGACAAGCTAGGGTAAAGTAAGATTCTTTCTGGTTTGTTTATTTTAAGTATTTCGTGTAAATTCATGAATTCTTGTATGTTTATGAAAATCATGAGTAGATAACATTCAAGTACTAGGGTTTTGGCGCATACAAGATGGTTAAAGTTTGATTATCATTTGTGCTTATTGAGTTTCCATTATTGAGTTATTTACTCTTTCTTGATTTTAATTATTTGATTGCTTGATCACCTTTTAAATATTATGTCTTGCTGATCTACTCAAATTTACACCTAAATATAATTTAAAATGGTTGTATGCAAATATAGTAACCCAAATAATTTGAGTTCGAATCCCACATAGAATAGGAGTAAAAATATTACTGAAATGTGTAAATACTTGATTCTTATTATTAGATTCTATTTCATTAAGGTTGAAGTTATCAGGCCTGGAACCTACACCCTAACCGTGGTCGGCACTCAAAATTACTACTTTCCCAAGCTAACCCTTGGCCTGGCTTGCTGCTAAACTGAACTAACTATGTAGAAATGGAAAGTGTGATAGGCACACAAAACTCTTTTAGAAAAAAATTTCAATAAGCCTTTATATAAGTATAATTTTGTAACTGATGTGTGAGTATAAAAGAGTGTTAGACCCCAAAAGTCCCTAAGACCAGACCTCAGACTTGGAGTAGAATCAAGCTGAAAAATGAATTTTTTTTCTCATAGAACGAGTCATTGTAGGACTCGTTAAGTGAGACCACGCTTCGTGGACAGACTCATGGTGAGCAGCTAGAAAGTTTAGGGCCCAGATGTGATGACTAACTTCATGAGTCATAGGATCAAGTAATGACTCATGATGTCTTTTATCTTGAGGAAGTTTTAAAAATAGTCAATCTCCTTCCCTAGACTAGGAGTCCCCACCACGAGTCGTGGTGAGATGGTACGACTCATGGTCACGGGCCATTAGTTCTAAGAAGTCAAGGGGTCCTTATGTAACAAGTCATAGGAAGACTCATTGGAATAAGTAACGAATCTTCCTGAGGGGTAGTTGGATGAAGTTTAGAGAAGGTGCAAGACTAGTCCACCGGCCACGAGTCATAGGACGACTCGTATTATCCAAAGATGAGTTGTTATGACCATCCGTGGTGTGAAGATCAGAGAATGAGAAAATAGTCCAACAATTAATGATACACGTGGTGACAACCAATTACTCGTGGTGTAAGCCGTGACGATTGGTCGGCAATTTTTAAGTGTGAATTTCTAGGGGTATTTTCATAACTTTTCATTTGTTTAACTCCTAAACTAGGTTGTTTTGGATTTCCTAATGGGGTTATTTAGGGTTTTATGTAGCATAAACTCCTATTCTTCTCTCCAAACACCGTAGCTTGAAATCAAATTCTCAAGGAAGCTAAGGTTCCTCTTCTAAATTCTCTTGCGTCTCAAGTCCAGTCAAGAAATTAGTAAACCCAGGTATGTGGGATCACGAATGGGGGACTTTTTCCACCCTCACGCCCAATCTCAAGCTTGATATTATGAATTCAATTCTTCTTCCCCAATTATGATTTTCGTGAATTTCTAGGGTTAAATCCTTTTTATGAAAAAACTCTATAATCTTCTATAGAATTGATTCTCTCTCATGATTCTACTTATGATTTATGATTATGATTACATGAATATCTATGAAAAACTCTCATGATTCTCAATTTTCAAGTTAGCATGATTTTCTCAAGTATATATGAATCTCATGAATATCAAGTTTATTTATAATTGATGAATTTTTAGAATTAATTTTATAGCATTCACGTATGTCAAGCAGTTTATGAATCTACATGATTTTAACTAGCTCATGCAAAACCCATGAAAAACATATCATGCAAAAGTATAATTATAAGCGTTATGTATATTTTGGAGTAGCATTTAACACCGAATAGGCAAGAGTTCAACGCACCCAGGTCTCAACACTACGTGTCACCATAGGATTAAACGGGTTGTTCAAGCAGTATTTGGATATGTTCGTCATTTTCTTCAAAGACGATATCCTGCTATACTCTCAAAGTGAGAAGGAGCATGCTGCTAATTAGGGATTGTGTTGCAAACCCTGAAAGACCGCAGTTGTTTGCTAAGTTTAGCAAGTGTGAGTTTTGGCTAAAGTTACTTACATTTCTTCCATGTGGTGTCTAGTGAGAGAGTGCAGGTATTGTAATACCTAGAGAAGGCCTAAGAAAAGACCTGGGAGTTGAATTTGAAAAGTGCAAAAAACAGGCAAAAACATCACAGAACGAACCACAGAATGACTCGTGGTATCAAACCACCAGTCGTATGCTGTCGTTGGTTGGGGAAAGGATGGTGGAAGTGGAGACAACGAGCGATATGATGACCTACAACGGGCCATCCTTTGCAGTCGTGGTTAGGGTTAGGCTGGGCAATAGTGTAAGCAACGGGAGACCCAACTACCCGTTAGAAGAAGCCACAGGTCGTTGGTTGTTGTCATTGTTGAAGGATAAGAATTTCTAGTGTTGGTGAACGATTGAGACCAGGACTCGTTGGATGGAACCACAAGTCGTGGTGAGGCTCATGGTAGGGGGTTCAATTTTTGTGATGAACAAGCAACAGACGGTATAACGAGTATTGGGTTGAAGGCACAGGTCGTCCTATCGACCCGTTGTTTGGATCTGAGGCTAGGTCATTCAGTAGCCCATTCAACGAGGGACACGATGGGTCGTTGGTGGTTCCCATGACCCATTGGTACCACTCGTGGTTTCCATCCAGCTAGTTTTCAGGTTAGTTTCATTAAGGGTATTTTTTGACTTTTTTATGAAATAAGGCCCTAAATAATGTCATTTTTGGCTTGGGAAAAGCTTGGATTTAAGAGGATGGCCTATTCTAAACTCTCATTCATGCATGCAAGAACTTTGAGATGAGATTCAAGGGGAGATTCCAAGATTTTCACCTCACTTCCTTCAATTTCATTCTTGGGCTTTTAAGGAGGGTTAGGAGTTAATAATCCTAGGTATGTAAGGTCTTCAGTGGTTAGATTGTTCAACACCCATGCTCCTTCTCTATTAATTNCTCTATTAATTACACAAAATTTATTTGAAAACTCATAGGTTTTTATATTTGGTTGGTATAAAATTTAATGATTTAATTATGGGTCTTGTGATTTTGAAACCCTATCATTCTCTACTGATTTTGATCATCTTTTGAGATCTAAAATGATAATAGTATGTCTGGTTTCGAATTTCTAATCATTTAAAACCGATTATGCATGCCCATGATAAACCGATTTATGATCCATTGATCCATTATGTTTTTGATAAGCCTAGCATGTATTATAAATTAAATCATGAATATATTATGTTATCTATTATGCTCTTATGGAAATTTAAACTATATGCATGATCTACAAGTATGCATGAATTTTATTAAGCATGAATTATGTTTTGGCCGACTCACGGGCTTCAAGTCATGGCTAGTTCACATATGTTCAAGCATGTTTACGATTATCATGATTTGACTAGTCCATGAACTCATGTATGTATTATTATGAGCACTATATATACTTTGGGAGTAGTATCAAACACCGAGTAGGTTCGGGGCCCATGTTAAGCCCCGGATCTCATGAACTACGTGCCACTATAGGTATGTTGGGACCCTTTCATGTTTGTCCCTGGCCCAATTGGCCCTTGTCATGTGTGATCATGCCCTTCATGGTTCGTACCCTTGGCAAGGTACGAACACCCTCCCGACTAAGGTTACAAGTTGGGCTTCATGTGTGCTCATATAGGGTATGTCGGTTAAGAGAATCTCCCACTGTTCCTCATGATTTATGCATGATTATGATTATGAATGTTGGCTCAAGTTATGTTAAGTAAGGCTCTTCTATTATGATTATGACTATGTTTACATTACGAATGTTTCGAAAACCTTGAGCCTTATGTTAAATTACGATAATTATGTTATGAGCATGTTGTCCTACTCTTATAATCACTTATTTTATACATGTTTTAAATGTCTGTTTTACTTACCTTGAATACTCGGTACATTCCACGTATTGACCGCATACTTTCTATGTTGTATCGTCTCATGATACAGGTCCCAGTTCTCAGGCGCATCCTCACCCATAGATACACTCGTACTTGCTCTGCGTATTTGGTGAGTCCTCATGTTCCGAGGGCTACATATTCGTACTCTATGCTATTCCTTTAGTTTATGGATGTTTGATTAGTTGGGGAGTTGTCCCATAAATCCATCTTTCATGTTTATAGGCTTATCAGACTAAAAGTTGTACTCCGTTGTACTGTATCAGTATTGTACTATTTTCCCTCACGTTATGTTATGATTACTTTCTCTATGCTAAGTATTCCCTCATGTGATTGAATTAGATGTATGCTCACACCATGGGTCGACTTGGGGCTCCTTGTCCCTAGTCTACGATCCGGGTGTACGTTTGGATCGTGATAGGTAGACTCTCAAAAGATTAAAGCAGTGAAAAAAATGACCTAGACTTGTCAATCCCACCGACATTAGAAGCTTTTTGGGTTTAGCTAGCTACTACAGGAGGTTTGTAGAGGGATTTTCATTCATTGCCTCATGTTTGACCCGGTTGACTTAGAAGAAGGTCATATCTCATTCTTATGACGCGTGTGAGAAGATATTTTAGGAGTTAAAGGCTCTAATCATTTCTTCTCCGATCTTGACCCTATCAAAGGGCACATATGACTTTGTGGTGTATTATGATACCTCTAGATTTTTCCTAGTGTATGTGTTGATGCAACATTGTAAGGTCATCGCTTATGCTTTGAGACTGCTTAAAACTAATGAAAAGAATTACCCAACCCACGACCTTTAGTTAGCAGCAGTGGTATTTGTATTGAATATTTGGAGACACTATTTGTGTGGGGTATATGTTGATGTGTTCAAAGGCCATAAGAGCCTTCAGTATGTGTTTAATCAGAAGGACCTGAACTTGCGGCAAAGGAGATGTCTTGAGCTTCTTAAAGAAGATAACATGAGTGTTCATTATCATCAGGGTAAGGACAATATAGTGGATGATACTCTTAGCAAGTTTTCCATGGGGAGTGTAGCTCATGTGGAAGATGGAAAGAAGGGGTTGGTTAGAGATGTCCATAGGCTTGCTCAGTTACGGATTCCCCTCATGGATTGAATAGATGGTGGTGTTATTGTTCAAAATGGTTCGAAATCTTCATTGGTGATGGAAGTTAAGCCAAAACAAGAAGAAGATCCTATCTTGGTTAAGTTAAAGGATGCAGTCCAAGATCAAAAAGTGGAGGTTTTCCCCAAAAGGGGAGATGGTGTACTCTTATATCAGGGCCAATTATATGTTCAGGATGTTGATGACTTGAGAGCGCGGATGTTGAGAGAGGCTCATAGATATCGGTATTCTATCCACCCAGGTGCCACCAAGATATATTGTGATCTACTGGAAGTTTATTGGTGGAATGGCACGAAGAAAGATATTGCAGAAATTGAGGCTAAGTGTCAAAATTACTAACAGGGTAATATTGAGCACCAGAGACCGGGGGATATGACTCAGGATATAAGTATTCCAATTTGTAATTGGGAAGAAATAAACATGGATGTCATTATAGGTTTGCCTTGTACGCACCAATAACATGATTCAATATGGGTGATTGTAAATTGGATGACTAAGCCAACATATTTACTATCAGTTAAGACTATAAAATTAGTTGTATGCTAGACTTTACATTCAGGAGTTAGTCAGGTTGCATGGGGGTCCTTTTTTCCATTATTTCTAATAGGGGTACTCAGTTCACCTAATTGGAAGTCATTTCAAAAGGGCCTTGGTACACAGATGAAGCTTAGCATAGCTTTTCACCCGCAGACAGATGGTCAGGCTGAGCGTACCATTCAAACCTTAGAGGAGTTGAAGCTCAATGGACTTCAATGGTAATTAGGATGATCACTTGTCTCTCATTAAGATTTCTTACAATAATAGTTACCACTCCAGTATTCAGATGGCTCCATTTGAGGTTTTACGGGTGGGGATGTAAATCACCTATTGGATGGTTTGAGGTAGGCGAGGAAATGTTGATAGGACCAGATTTAGTTCATGAGACTATGGAGAAGGTTCATCTTATCAGAGAAAGGCTCAAATTAGCTCAGATTCATTATAAATCCTATGTGGATGTGAGAAGAAGAGAGCTTGAGTTCGCAGTTGATGATTGGGTGTTTCTAAAGGTCTCGCCCATGAAAGGGGTGATTAGATTTGGCGAGAAGGGGAAGCTCAGTCCCTGGTATGTTGGTCCTTACAGGATTCTGAGGAATGTTAGCAATGTTGCTTATGGGTTGGAGTTTCCCGTAGAGTTAGAATTAGTGCATCCAGTTTTCCTTTTGCCCTTATTGAAAAAGTGCATTGGCGATCCGGCTCTAGTTATTCCTATAGAGAGCATTGGTGTGTAGGATAGCGTTGCCTATGAAGAAGTTCTGGTTGAGATTCTTGATCATCAGATTGGTAAGTTGAGGAACAAGGAGTTATCTTCGGTGAAAGCCCTTTGGAGGAATTAGCTTGTAGAGGGAGCTACTTGGGAAGCCAAAGCAGATATGACAGCTAAGTACCCTAGCCTTTTCCCTTTCAGCTCAACTTCAGAATGAGGTATTAATTTCTTTCTTAGTACTCTACCCTATTTTATATCAGTTTCATGTCGTTCAGTTCTTTTCATGTCTTAGTATGCATATATGTTTCATGAATTTCGTTCAATATATGTATCACAGTTAGGGGTCAGTCACTCCATCAGTATTCAATGTATAGCTTTCAATATTAGGATTGCAGCTCTTTCCCTTTCTTTTCAGCACTATTAGTCTCCATCCGAGGATGAATGTTCCCAAGGGGGAGATAATGTTACACTCCAAAAGTCCCTAAGATCATACCCCATACTTGGAGTAGAATCTAGCAGAAAAGTGATTTTTTTCTATCATAATGAGTCATGACACGACTCAATAAGTAAGGCCACGAATCGTTGTCAAACCATGGTGAGCAGCCAAAAAGTCTAGTGCCCAAATGTGACGACTCAATTCACAAGTCACGGGATCAAGTAATGACTCATGATATCTCTCGTCATGAGAAAGATCAGATTCTAATCAATTCCATTTCTTAGACCATGAGTCCCTACCATGAATCGTGGCGAGATGGTACGACTCGTGGTCACAAGTCATCAGTTCTAGGAACTCAAGGGGTCCTGATGTAATAAGTCATAGGACGACTCATTAGAGCAAGTAATGAATCATCCTGAGGGATCATTGGATGAAGTTCACAGAAGGTGCAAGACTAGTCCACTAACCATGAGTCACATGATAACTAATGGTATCCACTTATGGGTCATTATGACCATCCGACAAGTGAAGATTAAAGAATCAGAAAATGGTCTAGCAAGTAATGACTGGTCACCACAAATCGTGGTAACAACTAACGACTCATGATGTGAGCCGTGACGACTGGTCAGCAATTTTTAAGTATGAATTCCTATGGGTGTTTTCGTAACTTCTTGTCATGACCCAAGCATAGGCCCGGATCGAGACACGGGATAAGGAACCCCTAGAGGCTCCAAGTCGACTCATGGCATAATCATAGCATATCACTTAACAATAGAACCAACTAACATAACATAACTGAGCAAAATCTAATTGAAGGAGTCTAATTTAAAACCAAAAATGACAAATCTTATAAAACTCTGATACAAGCTGAATCTATCTATACAACTTTGAAAGTCTCTACTGAACTGATGAGTTGCTGGGACAAGCCTAGAGCTAACTCCTAAAGTCTGAAAACTGAAATATAATGAAATAAGTAACATAAATCATGCCCTCGGAAGATGAAGACTCACCACAAGTAGCTGAGATTAGAATGGAGTGTATCTAACCATGAGGATGAGTCTGGAAACCTTAATCTATATCATAAAATGATATAGCACATTAAGTATGCGGTCAGTACTTGGAATGCACTGAGCATGTGGGAAACGTAAATAAACTAAAACATACAAGCATACAAGAAGGAAATAAATTGAGTACATCTACATATAACTGAATTAGAATGCAACAACCCTTTCTAAGTTATATACACATATCAACATGAAACTTTTATTTGGAATTCATATTCTCAAGCATCATCAACTCATGCATAAGGGTCATGTACTGAACATATAACGAAAGCTGAAGTTGAAACTGATATCATACACTGTACTTGCTATCCACTGATAGATGAGACTACATTCTACTATATCTAATTTAAATTGAAGTTTGAACTATACAGAACTAAGCCAAACTGAAAACATGAACTAAGGGAGTCATTCTCTTCTTTGGAGAGTCCCTAACTAACTAAGGGAAACATTCTCAGCTATTGAGAGTCCCTGACTGACTAAGGGAAATATTCTCAGCTATTGAGAGTCCCTAAATGACTAAGGGAAATATTCTCAGCTATGGAGAGTCCCAATCTGTACTAAGGGAAACATTCTCAGCTATGGAGAGTCCTAGCTGAACTAAGGGAAACATTCTAAGCTATGGAGAGTCTCTAACTGACTAAGGGAAACATTCTCCGCTATGGAGAGTCCCTGATTGACTAAGGGAAACATTCTCCACTATGGAGAGTCCCGTTAAACTAGAACATGGAGGTCACTATCCTAACATCATTCTTTTAGTCTATGTCACCTCAGCTAATTAGAGACATAAGCATTCGACTGTTTGCATCATACTGAATATCATACTGAATATCATATTGAATCATTTAGAATTGATTAAGGCTACTTTCAACTAACAACAAGCCCAAAAGTCTGAAAGATCATGCTCATTCTTATCATCATAACTCATATCATCATTGTCCCGAATCATTATTTAAAACATACGTTCTACTTTCATAAGCATAGCTAGGATCAGATCATACTTTAAACATGTCCACCATATTTGAATCTTAAAAACACATTACATAGCATATGACTTATATCTTAGGTTCATGTAAGATCCGTGGGTTCATATCATACTTTAGCATGTACAATTAGATCATGGTGAAAGCATATAACATTTTCCCGGAATCCATTTTGCAATTTACTCTAATTCATGAAGAAGATTTAATAATCATGCCATTACCATAGGTTCAACTCATATCCAAACTATTTACATCGATATCATAGTGAAAACATATACATACTTCACATTGATCAAGCCCATAAGTTTTAATCGCATCCCAACGTATCTATTAAATCATATATTCTAGGTTTAAGAGAATTCATGCGATCTTTCTATACTTTATACATGGAAACAAGTTCATGATAAGAGCATGTAAACAATTAGCAAAGTCCCATTCAAAGTTCTAGGCTATCTCATGGTGAAAATTCTATAATCATGCATTTCTAGTATCACGTACATAACTCAAGATATTAAAAGTAATCTCATAAGCACGCATGAATGACAAGCATACTGGGTCTTAGAATTTCATAGGAGACATAGAAGGAATCTTCCATAAATTGAGACCTAGATCACGCTTTACTAGAAATTTGTGAGTTTGGGGTTTTAGTATAAAAATCTGGGGCACAAGAATGGAAGGATATCCTTGTTGAAAATCCCACATATCTGATTAGAAGAAACCCCCACTTGAACTGGCACCTTGAAGCCTTGAGGAACCCTTGATGAATCCTTGAGTATAGAGAGAGGAGAAAGAAGAGTTTGAGAGTGTTTTGATATAGAATGAGGGTTTGGGCTAGATATCCACTTATAAACATCCCATTAAATTCTCAAAACACCATAGTTTAGGAGTTATAAGTATAGGTTTTTATGAAAAAACCCCTGGAAAAATGCAGGAAAAATCCACATGCCAGTCCCCACGAGGCACTCCACGAGTCGTGGGGTTGGCAACGACTCGTGGGTGTGACACCCCAGATAATTTGAGCGATAAAATCGTGGTTTCGAGGTAGGACTAAAAGTACATAATAGACTAAGAAGAAAGTGTAATAAGTTATTTGATTCACTTTGTGATCATATTTAATATTGTACATCGATCAAGTTGTAGAACAAAATTCGGAAAAAGTTATCGTAAAATTTCCTTCTTGAGATTTCTTGAAATTTAGGTCAAATTTATCGAAGCTTTTCTCCCAATATATAAGGATTTATGGGGTGTTCCACCTATCAAATTAAATATATATGAGTCTCGTTTTCAGTGCATCAAACCATTTCTCAATCTGACTTCGAAATAGAGAGATATTCGTGTTTTCGCAAGACCGTGCAAGCAGACACGTCACAAATGTCCAAGGCGGTGGAGGACTATTTAAGTCCATTTGGTCGGTTATTTCACTTCCAGTTCTCATTTATTGAAATTTCCTAGACGATATCTCTCCCTAGATGTGTTCTAAGGTGTTCTTGATGGTTTTGGGGCTAGAAGCTATGGGTCAACATAATTTTGGTGTCGGGAGGTCGGAAATTGCGTGTAGTCTGTGATTTTTGTTTCTTTTCCGGGCTGTTGGTGACTGTTTCATGGTGAAGCTTTTGGTAAACCTTGTTCCTTTGTTCTCCTTATTTTTTTAATTTTTGTTATAGGTGTGTTAATCTTAGTAGGTTGTTGTCTCGGAGTTTCTACCGTCAAATTCCTATGAATCTTGTCGTGTAAGCTTCGTTTGTCTTGATTTTGTTATTGAGTTGTGTTGGCTGCATTTTGGAAGAATATTTGACTGCCTTAAGTCAGGAGGTTCATGGTGTTGAAGGCTCAAGTTCTTCTAGGCTTGAGTCTAAGGTATGTTAGGGTTGTTCCTCCCTTTGTCGACATGAATTCTGTAGTCGTTGTCATCCGTGTTGATGTGTGTGTTGGCTGTTTTGTGAAGGCTTGTGTTATATTCTTACTGAACTCTTGTGCTTCTATTTATATGGTGATAAAGGTGTATATAAGGTTCTTGTTTGTTTGGTGGCTAGGGCTTGAGTCCGGAGAATCGTAGACATGGCAAATTATTAGGCTCATGTCGAGAGGCCATATGTGAAGCGTGTGGTTCTTGTGGAAAGTTGTGGGATGTTTGAGTGAATAATATTAGGTTATTATATTGAAAAGTGAATGAGGGTTTATAGTGGTTAAGGTCGATGGTTGCGACGATTTGTTGTTATATTTGATTCGGCGGTCGTGTCAGCCGTGTCGATGGCATGTGATGACCGTGGTGACACTTGGGCTGGTTTGGCCATGTCCCTTTATGTTAGTGGTGAGTAGAGTGGCTTGTGGTCTGTTTGATCAAGTATTATTATTGTTTTTAATTGTGTGTGTGTTTTTTTAGGCATTGTGGCTTGTGGTTACCCGACACACGAGAGATTTTCCAGCAGAGGGGTTGAGCCCAAGGAGTGATATGAACTACGGGGTTGAGGATGATTTCCTCCGTAGTTTCGAGTTGAGACATGATTCGAGATGGTCCAACATGTCTGAGCCTTCCTGGGATTGCGATTTGGTTCTCCCAGATGGATTGAGCTCCACTAACTGTGAGCAGCCGAGAGAGAGTCCGGTAATACTTGATTGATGATGTTCATTGACTGGTGTTTACTTTTGATATGCTTGGCATTATATTGTAATTTCTACTTGTGTTATATGTTATCTGATATCAGTGGATGCTAGTGTTGGCTAGTGTTAGTTGGAGGCCATCGAGAGGTCTAGAGGCGATGACAGCTGAGCTATGTTGGCTAGGTGACATTGTGTTATTGTTTACTTTTGGACTTGACGGGCTTATGGGGACCAGGTAGGTTTTGTTTGTATGCTTGTTTGTACTTACCAGGCTTATGGGGGCTCGGTAAGTTCTATGTGTTTACTTATGTTGAGTTTCCTTCTACCTTGTCTGGTATATCTGTTGATCTCTAATCTATGTCTTCCAGTTGTTTCTGCCTTTCATGCTCGATACACTATTGTACTGACGCCCTAGTCGGGGCTCTACATTCATGCCTGTAGGTGATGGTGGGCTATTAGATCGAGCTTTGGGGTGCTGAGTGGAGTTCCAGCTGAGTTGGTGTGCTCCAGGTCTTTCTGAGTTGTCAGATGTTTGAGTTAAGGATAGTTCGAGGCCCTATCCCGATCATTTGATTACTAATGTATTCATAAAGGCTCATAGACATTTTTGTGGTTTTAGTATGTTGAGATAAGCCAAGTGGGCCATGTTGTATAGTTGTTTTCCATTTTGTGTCCTTGACAGCATATGGTATTTATTTTTATTGGTTGGTCAGGTGAGCCAGCTTCCGCAATAGTCTTTCATCTTATTCTTATTTTATAGTTGCTTTATTGTCGAAACTCATTGATTCTGGACTTTGTTTTATTTATGGGCATCGTGTATGCTCATATCAGGGATGGCACTAGGTGTCAGTCACGCCTCCCCGGGTTTGGGGTTTGACAGTGGGGCCAAGTCGTGGAGTGCACTGGATGAATTTCCTTTATTTTCTCTTCTTTCCCCATGGGTCACTGATCTTAGGCATATTTATATGCCCAAGTGATACTCAAATGCGTCGTTTTTGCCTTGTTTATCCAACAATGTTTGTACATTTTGTAAATTGTAGGAAAGTGTGAATTTATACTAACCAACATGATTAGCGTTGTTTTGCAGGAAAAATGTACTTTTATGGAGCTAAGATGCATGTTGGGAGG
>JACEIK010000627.1:256432-270783 GCA_018107945.1 Datura stramonium
TCCTACAATTTATATGAGAATGTACAAACATTGTTAGATAAACAAGACAAAACGACGCATTTGAGTATCACTTGGGCATATAAATATGCCCAAGATCACTAAGTCCCACTCCTACTGAAAATTTCTAACTGTGACTACTAGACTGATAGCTCGAACCTAATGTCCCAAGACTTAAGTCAAGAATACTTATCTAGAAGTAACCTGACAGTCTGAAGGACCTGATAACTAAAACTAAGGGTTCTAAGACTGGCCAGATCTTCTTTAGCTGAATGCGTCATAACCGTCTAAGGAACACCCTAACAACTGATAACTGAGAATATGGAGTTTTTCTAAACTCCTCAAGAGACTAAGAATAGTCAAACTGATCATCTGACATTTCTATAAGATACTGAAAAGGCTAAGTATTGACTAAGACGTAATACTCAATAGATCATCTTTCATATCACATAACTGTACATTCATGGTAATCATAGGGGAACTATCAGAACCAAGCAATATTCGTATCTAGACAATCATGCAAGACTCCTAAATTCTCATTTTACAAACTAGGGTTAAATCACACATTTAAGGGAAAGACATATCAACATGCAGTATAACTAATAAAAATCTTCAAGAATCATGAAAATTATAACCAGAAGGAAGTTCATATTCTAACTGAAACACAACCCTAGCATTCATTGATACCAAAGGCCAAAACTGATAAAGATCTTAGGAAAGTTTTGGGGCACAATGGGAGAGCAATTCCCTTGTTATCCCACATACCTAGAGTAGAATTCCTTGGAGGGAATCTTCAGAATCTAAGAAGGAAACCTGAAAGCCCTAGCTTTAGCTCTGAGAGAACTGTCTGAGTTCTTCGTACTTCTGCTATCTGGTTTTTTGGAAAAAATGAGGGAGAGGGTCGACTGTTCCTCTAAAATCCCTCTTAAATAATCCTAATATGATGTATTTTAGGAGTTAAGTCGATAGGGTTTTACAAAATTTCCCCGGAAACACTTAGTAAAAATTTTGCCCGTCAGGTGGTACGACTCAATCACGAGTCATACCAAGCTACTACGATCTGTACAACCACTTATGGTTAGAGACCCTACTCCAAACCATTTCTCTGAAGTTTCCCACAAATGCCTACTACGACTCGTACTAGCATCCTACAACTTGTATCACGATCTGTAGGTCAGTACTGAGTCTTCCTTTGATCTCTCTCACGACTCATCCTACGAGTCGTACCACCATACCACGAGTCGTACCTTGACTCGTGGTTACTTGGGATTTCCCTAACATTTCCTATGAACTTTTCCATGTCTGCTCAGTATGATCCGTGCCAGGGTAGTATGAGTCTTAACATGAAGTCGTGGTCTCTCAAGTCACCTTAACTGATTTCCTCCACCCTCCTGCTATGAGTTTAGGTACATGTCATACTGTGACTCGTACTGTGATCATTTTCCTGGATTTCTGCAGAATCAAATTTTAAATCTCAAGGCTAGTCTTAGAAAGTTCTAGGGTGTTACAATATCTCCCTTTAGGAATATTCGTCCTTGAATATAGGCTAGACAAACTGAAAAACAGGGAAATAAGTTGAAATCCCAAACTAGAAACTATTAGTTGATTTCTTAAAGGAGTGACTGACTCCGAACTGATATAAGCATACTAACGTAGTCTGTGCAATTAGGGTGCATATTAAAACATGAATAGAGCTAATGAGTACAAAATTGGATAGAGTATTGAGGAAGAATTTAGTACATAATGTTGAAGTTGAACTGGAAAGGAACAAATGAGGGTATTTAGCCATCATGTCTGCTTCTGCTTCCCATATAGCTCCCTCAGCTAGCTGGTTTCTCCACAACACCTTGACTAAAGCAACCTCCTTATTCCTCAACTTACAAACTTGAAAGTCTAGGATCTCAACTGGAACTTCTTCATAAGAGAGGTTATCCTTTACACCAACACTCTCTAGGGGCACTATTGAGGTCGAGTCACCGATATATTTCTTTAATAAGGACATATGGAAGATTGGGTGCACCGATGCTAACTCTATAGGTAATTATAACTCATAGGCCACATTGCTAATGTGTCTCAGAATTCCATAAGGTCCCACATATCTCAGACTGAGTTTTCCTTTCTTTTGAAACCTCATCACCCCTTTCATAGGTGAAATCTTCATATAAACCCAATCATCTACAGCAAACTCTATCTCTCTTCTCCTCATATCTATAACTCTGGGTTGTTTTCAACCCTTCTCTGATAAGTTGAACCTTTTGCATAGCCTCATGAACTGAATCTGGTCCTACCATGGTAGCTTCACCAACTTCGAACCATTCTTCACCTCCTACCATACAATGCCTCAAACGAGGCTATCTGGATGCTATAGTGGTAGCTGTTGTTGTATGCAAACCCAATGAGAGGTAGGTGATCATTCCAAATGCACTTGAAATCAATCACACATGGCCGCAATAGGTCTTCCAAGGTTTGAATAGTGCGCTTAGCTTGTCCATCTATATGTGTGAAAAGATGTGTTGAGCTTGACCTGGGTGCCATGTCCCTTCTGAAACGATTTCTAGAAATGTGAGGTGAATTGAATACCTCTATCTGAAATGATGGGCAAGGTAATTTCGTGTAGTCTGACTAACTCCTAGATGTACAATCTAGCATAATCCTCAGCTGAGTCGGTAGTCTTAACCAGTAGGAAATGTGCTAAGTTAGTCACCCGGTCTACAACCACCCATATTGAATCATGTTGTCGATGAGTACGAGGTAAACTTATGATGAAGTCCGTATTCACTTCCTTCCACTTTCAAGTAGGAATACTGATATCCTGAGTCATAACCACCAGGTCTCTAATGTTCAACCTTGACTTATTGGCAGTTTGGCCACTTGGCTACAAATTCTGTAGTGTCCTTTTTCATGCCGTTCCACCAATAGATTTTTCATCGATCACGGTACATCTTAGTGGCACTTGGATGAATAGAATTCCTGGAGCTGTGTGCTTCAGCTAGTATTCATTGTTTCAAGTCACCTACATCTAGAACATACAATCTGCCCTGGTAATGGAGTACACCATCTCCCCCTTTAGAGAAAACCTCAACCTTTTTTCTTAGGACTGCTTCTTTCTGTTTAACTAGTATGGGGTCTTCATCCTGCTTTGATTTAACCTCTACCACCAGTGAGGATTCTAACCCACTCAGGATTACAATTCCGCCCTCATCTGAATCAACTAATTGCACTCCCAATCGAGCTCATCTATGGATATCTTTTGCCAGTTCCTTTCTGCCCTCTTCGACATGAGCAACACTTCCCATAGACTTCCTGCTTAATGCATCAGCCACCACATTGGCCTTTCCCGGGTGGTATAACATACACATGTCATAGTCTTTCAATAATTCCATCCACCTCCTCTGACAAAGGTTCAAGTCCTTTTGACTGAACACGTATTGAAGGCTCTTGTGGTCAGTGAAAACATCCATGTGAACTCGATAGAGGTAATGCCTCCATATCTTCAAATCAAATACCACTGTCGCCAGTTCGAGATCATGAGTCGGATAGTTCTTCTCATAAACCTTGAGTTGTCTAGAGGAATAAGTTATCACCTTACCCCGCTGCATCAGCACGCAATTGAGAGGCAAACTCGAGAAGCATCACAATAGACTACGAACCCATATGTTCCTTCTGGCAAGGTCAAAACTGGAGCTGTAGTGAGTCGAGTCTTCAACTTTTGAAAACTCTTCTCACAAACGTCTGACCACTGAAACTTTATCTTTTTTTGAGTGAGTTTGGTCAAAGGGAATTCAATGGAAGAAAACCCTTCTACAAACTGTTGGTAATAATCGGTTAAACCCAAGAAACTCCTGATATCTAATGGGGAAGTGGGTCTTGGCCAATCTTTTACCGTTGCTATCTTTTGAGGATCTACCTGAATACCCTCACCAGAGACCATATGACTGAGGAAAGACACTGACTTCAATAAGAATTCACACTTATTAAATTTAGCGAATAGATGACGGTCTCTGAGAGTCTGCAACACTATCCTCAGGTGGTTGGCATGATCCTCCTCATCCTTGGAGTATTCCAAGATGTCATCTACGAATACAATGACGAACGAGTCCAAGTATGTCTTGAATAATGTATTCATCATATCTATAAATACTGCAGGAGCATTGGTTAGTCCAAAAGACATAACCACAAATTCATAGTTACCATACCGAGTTCTGAAAGCTATTTTCAGAATGTCACGTTCTTTGACCCTGAGCTGGGGTATCCTGATCTGAGGTCTATCTTGGAGAAACAACTAGCTCCCTGAAGCTGATCGAAAAGGTCATCAATCCTGGGCAGAGGATACCTATTCTTGAATATAACTTTTTTTAGTTGACGATAGTCGATACACATTCTGAATGTACCATCTTTCTTTTTCACGAACAACACTGAGCACCCCATGGAGAGATGTTGGGTCTGATAAAGCCCTTATCTAGAAGCTCTTTCAGTTGTTCCTTCAACTACTTAAGCTCAGCTGGAGCAATTATGTGAGGAGGAATAGAGATGGACTGAGTGTCTGGAAGAAGGTCTATGCCAAAGTCTGTCTCCCGCTTGGAAGGGACTCCGGGAAGATCTTTGGGAAAGACAACAGGAAATTCGCTAACAACTGGAACTGACTGAATAGTCGGGGTCTCAAAACTGGAATCTCTGGCCCTAATTAAGTTATAGATTCAACCCTTTGAAATCATTTTCCTAGATTTAAGTTAGAAAATAAATTGACCCTTAGGCGATAAAACACTACCCCTTCATTCTAAGACTAGCTCGCTGGGAAAATGAAACATGATGAATCTAGTTCTGCAGTCAACTGAAGAATAACAAGAATGAAGCTAGTCCATGCCAAGGATAAGATCAAAGTCAACCATATCTAGCTCTACTAGATCAATTGAGGTTACTTTTCTCAATATTGTGACCGGACAATCCCTATATACCCGACTGGCTCTAACTGACTCACCCACCAGAGTAAAAACTGAGAATGGTTCTGAGAGGACTTCTGGACTGATATTAAAATGAAAGTGTGGCTCCTGGATCTAGTAGGGCGTATACATCTAGATGAAAAATACGTAACATACACGTGACCATGTCTAGTGAGTTCTCCTGATCCTGACGAGAAGACAAGGTATAAAAATGATTTTAGCACTACCACCATCTATACCTGAAGTAGTCCCCTACTGAGTTGGGTGACCTGCTGGGGCTGCTGAGGTAGTGGACTGAACCTTTTCCATCCTGCTGACGGATAATTTCTCAATTTGTGACCCAGTTGGCCATATCCAAAGCAACCATCCTGAATGGTTTTTGCCATATTTAGGACAAGCTGAAATGCGTGGCTGCTGGAGACATGACTTTAGGATTAGGAGTCTTATTCTCCACCCTTTCAATCCTTATAGGATTGAAAAGAAGAGCACTAGTTGATGAGGGTACTGGAGGTTTCTGTTGTTGTTGTGACCGACTACCCCCACCTGACCTCTGCTGGCCATACTCAAACTGTCCTATTCTGGCCTACTTGTTTTCCCTCTTTATATCCTTCAACTTTTCTGCCTCTATCTGCTGGGCATGAATGATGAGACTGAGAGGTCAATGTCTCTGATCATCATCGTGGCTCTACATTCCTTAAGAACCCAGTACGAAACTCCATTAATGAACTTGAACATACGAGCTCTTGGTTCCGCGACTATTTCTGGAGCATATCTCGACAATTGAGTGAATTTCAGTGCATACTCCTCCACCGTCATATTGTTCTACCTCAGGTTCATGAATTCGGTAACCTTAGCTTCCCTCAGCTCTCGAGGAAAGAACCTATCTAAATATTCCATCATTAACTCATCCAATTTTATCGGGCCTTCTCCATTTGGCCTTCCCTCCTTCCACTGTTTGCACCAGATTTTAGCCACCCCTTTCAACTGGTAGGCAGCCAATTCAGCACTCTCTGTAGTAGTGACACCCATGATTTGGGTGATTTTCTATACCTCATCAACAAACTCCTGTGGGTCCTCATCAACTTTAGACCAATGAAATGCCGAAGGGTTCATCCAAGTGAAATCTCGGACCCTGGCCACAGCTGCAGTCCCATTAATGTTGACAGACACTACCTAGTAGTTCACTTGGTTGGTCACCGCCTGGGCCAACATATGAATTTCCACCCGAAACTCTGTAGATGACACTTGGTCATCCTGAAGGGCTGCTGGACAGGTGGGGATGGCTTGTTAGCATTCCCAGTCCTTCTTCCATTTCTTCATTTTGGAGGCATCGTTATCTGAAAAGAGTAAAGTAAGGATTAGGAGGATGTTTTTTAGATTAGCTCAATATACAATAAAGATCACGAACAAAGGGATGTTTCCTAATAACATCTTGTAGCCTCCCCATCATAAGTGTGGCGCGCTTCACACTCATGAAAAGGACTCTATGTGATGCGGCTTTCAGACATCCTAGGATATTCTAAACCTAGTACTCTAATACAAATTTTGTCACGACCCGAATCTATACCCTAGATGTGACACGGTACTTGGCACCACAAGTGACCCTAAGCTAACCCATGGCTTAACATCTCACTGTGTGCTGAACTAAATAGAAGCGGAAGTTGTATAAACATAACTAGATAACACTTTTTCAAAGAAAAGAATACATGTATAATAAATACTAAACAAAATTATGTTTGAAAGCCATCTAAGAACTAACGAGTTGTTGGGACAAGCCCACAGCTAACTTTAAAGTATAACTCAAAAGAAAACTGAACTGAAGGACACTCTCATCCTCGAAAGATGAGGACTCACCAATTGTACTCCTGCTGAAGTCATCGGAAGGGAACTACTATTGGTGCTATGTTTGTGAACATATACCTATATCATAATACGATATAGCATGGAAATATGCATCAGTACTTTGAATGTAATGAGTATGCAAGATGTAAATAAGAACAGTAGAAATACACAACTAAACTGATAAACACTCAATATAACTGTAACACAGTTACTAACTAAGGATTATAACCATATACTGGAATCTAAATAACTGAACTGTACTAAAAATTGAGAATATTCTGGACAGAGCGGTACTGAACTAGATTATGGGACGTCGTGGGAAAGACTATAACCGACATGTAACCACGTGAGCCAAATGTGGAGTCCGATGTACACCCCCTATCGGAGAAGGCCCATTATAGCTTTCCAGGGTATAGTAGCTAAACTGGGTGAACACTGTCTAATGCCCATTCAGGCTAATGCCTACAGTGGAAACGTAGATCAAGGAACCTGGGTGCGCTGAACCCCGACCTGCTCAGTGCTAAGTCCTACTGCCTCTGAAAATTTCTAACTGTGACTACTAGGTTGATAGCTCAAACCTGATGTCCCAAGACTTAAGTCAGAAATACTTATCTGGAAGTAACCTGAGAGTCTGAAGGACCTGATAACTGAAACTAAGGGTTCTAAGACTGGCCAGAGCTACTTTTAACTGAGAGCGTCATAACCGTCTAAGGAACACCCTGACAATTGATAACTGAGACTACGGAGTTTATCTGAACTCCTCAAGAGACTAAGAATAGTTAAACTAATCAGCTAACATTTCTATAAGATACTGAAATTGCTAAGTATTGACTGAGACTGAATACTTAATAGATCTTCTTTCAAATCACATAATTATATATTCATGGTAATCAGAGGGGAACTATCATATTCAAGAAATATTCATATCTAGACAATCATGCAAGACTCCTAAATTCACATTTTACAAACTAGGGCTAAAACACACATTTCAGGGAAAGAGATATCAACATGCAGTATAACTAACAACAATCTTCAAGAATCATAAAAATTATAACCAAAAGGAAGTTCATATTCTAACTAAAAGATAACCCTAGCATTGATACCAAAGGCTAGAACTGATAATGATTTTAGGAAGGTTTTGGGGCACAAGGGAAGAGCAATTCTCTTGCTGAAATCCCATATTCCTAGAGTAGAATTCCTTGGAGGGAATCTTAAGAACCTGAGAAGGAAACCTGAAAGCCCTAGCTTTAGCTCTGAGAGAACTATTGAGTTCTTCATACTTCTGCTATCTGGTTTTTTGAAAGAATTAAGGAGAGGGTTGACTATTCCTCTAAAATCCCTCCTGAATAATCCTAATACGATGTATTTTAGGAGTTAAGTCGATAGGGTTTTACAAAATTTTCCCTGAAACACTTAACAAAATTCTACCTGTCAGGTGGTATGACCCAACCCACAAGTCATACCAAGCTACTACGATCCATACCACCACTCATGGTTGGGGACCCTGCTCCAAACCATTTCTCTAAAGTTTTCCAGGGATGCCTACTACGACTTGTACCAGCATCCTACGACTCATACCACGATCCATAGCTCAGTCCTAAGTCTTTCTCTAATCTCTGTCACGACCCATCCTATGAGTCATACCACCATACCACGAATTGTACCTTGACTCATGGTTACTTAGGATTTTCCTGACCGTTCCTCTGAACTTTTCCATGACTGCTCAGTACGATCCGTACCATGGTAGTATGAGTCTTAACATGAAGTTGTGGTTTCTCAAGTCACCTTAACTGATCTCCTCCACCCTCTTACTACGAGTCTAGGCACGGGTTGTACCTCCTATGTATGAGTCGTACTGTGATCATTTTCCTGGATTTCTGCATAATCAAATTTTAAAACTCAAGGCTAGTCTTAGAAAGTTCTGGGCTGTTACAATGGGTCGGACCACTTGGATTTTAATTTTTTTAGGGAATAAATAAATCCTCAAGTTGAATAGAAGCACCCAATCTCTCAGAGAAAACTCCCGTTTTAATATTCTTTAATCATGGAAGTGCTTCATTCAATCCTTATATAGAGAAGCGTTCTCATAAGCTCGCATCCTGAACTTATCAATCTCATTAAGATTTTCAACCCTTGCATGGGCGGCTTTCCCCGAATTTAGATTCAAGCTTTTCAATGCCCAAATAGCCTTATGTTTTAATTCTACAGTTAAATGGAAAGCTTTACCAAAGACCATCTAATAGGGATACATACCAATAGGTGTCTTGAAAGCAGTTCGGTACACCCGAAGCGCATCATCCAACTTTCTTGCCCAATCAGTACTATTGGCATTTACTTTCTTTGTTAGAATAGATTTAATCTCTCGGTTAGACACCTACGCATGGCCACATATTTGGGGATGATAAGAAATGGCTACTTTATGTTTCACCCTACATTTGGAAAGTAATGCACTGAAGAGTTGATTGTAAAATGTCACTTATGATGGTATGAGGGGTGCCGAACCTAGAGAAGATATATTTCTTCAAAAATGCAGTCACACTTCTCCATTCATTGTTAGTAATGCCACGGCCTGCACCCATTTAGATACATAGTCAACAGCTACTAGAATATATATGTTCCCATAAGAACTCACAATAGGTCCCATGAAATCAATTTCCCATACATCAAATAGCTCGACTTCAAAGATAGGAGTTAAAGAAAGTCCATGCCTCATAGAGATGCCACTAGAATGTTGCATTGGTCACAATGCTTGAAAAGATCATGTGCATTGTGGTATATGGTAGGCCAATAAAACCTACATTGTAGGACCTTTGAAGTTGTTCGCACACTACCATGATGACCCCCAACAAGCGAAGAATGGCATGCTTCTAGGATGGGAATCATTTCTACTTCCAGAACACATTAGCAAATTATACCATCAGCACATATGCGGAAAAGGTTGGCTCATCCCAATAAAATTTACGGACATCGTGAAAGAACTTCTTCTTTTGGTTGAAGTTTAGACCTTCGGGCATCACATCACTAGCTAAAAATTTGGCAACATCAGCAAACCATGAAATTAAATCATGAGAGGCTGCCAAAATATGTTCGTCGGAGAATGCATCATTTATGTCAAGGTCTCCAACAAGCCTGCCTTATTCCTATAACTGAGAAAGATGATCAACCACCTGATTTTCACACCCCCGATGATCCTTTCCTTTAATGTCAAACTCTTGTAACAAGAGAACCCATCGGATGAGTTTGGCTTTAGAATCTTGTTTATCCATAAGATAACACAGTCTAGCATGATTTGTATGAACCACAACCTACATACCTAATAGATAAGCTTGAAACTTTTCAAAAGCAAATACAACCACAACCAACTATTGCTCCATGACCATGTAGTTTGTTTGAGTTTCATTTAAGGCCTTGCTAGTGTAGTATATCAGATGGAAGATTTTGTCTTTTATTTGCTCAATCACAGCCCCTAAAGCAACACCACTAGCATCTTAATTCAAACGGTTTGGAACAATCGGGTGTTATGATGATGGGAGCTGATATGAGCTTCTCCTTCAAACAAAGGAATTCCTTTATACAAGTGTCATCAAAATGAAATTTAGCCTCCTTATCTAATAATCTAAACAATGGATGAGACACTTTGGAGAATATTTTGATGAACCATCTATATAAACCCGCATAACCCAAAAAACTCCTTAAACCTTTTATGATTTTCGAGGGGGGAGGGGGGTAGGTCGGAGATAAATTCAATTTTTACTTGGCCTACCTCTATTCCTTTCTATGAAATTTATGACCCAAGACAATACCCTCTTTCACCATGAAGTGACATTTTTCTCAGTTTAGGACCAGAGTTATTTCTTCACATTATATCAGAACATTATTCAAGTGAGACAAACAATCCTCAAATGAATCTCCCACCACCGAGAAGTCATCTATGAAAATTTCCATGGTGTCTTCTACCATATCTGAGAAGATAGACATCATGTCAAGGGTATTGCAAAGCCCAAATGACATTCCTTCAAATGCAAATGTTTCATAAGAAAGAGTAAAAGTCATTTTCTCTTGGTCTTCCGGGGTAATTGAAATCTGATTGTACCCCGAATATCCATCAAGAAAGAAATAATACTCTCGCCAGCTAATCGATCAAGAACTTAATCCATGAACGGGACAGGGAAATGATCTTTCTTGGTCCATGAGTTTAGCTTTCGATAGTCCATGCCTACCCTCCATCCAGTCACCGACCGTATGGCTATCATTTCATATTTCTCATTTGGTATTACGGTGATCCTTTTTTAGGTACACATTGAACTAGGCTCACCCAAGTATTATCGGCTATCAGGAATACAACCCCTGCATCCAAACACTTGATGATCTCTTTTTTAACCACCTCTTGCATAGATGGATTAAACTGTCTTTGATGCTTGATGGATGGGGTGCAATCCTATTGAAGGTTAATCTTATGAGGTCAAATACGCAGAGGTATGCCAATTATAATGGCAATAGTCTAACCAATTACTTGAATGTGCTTCTTTAAAATTGCTAGCAGTGCTTCTACTTGCCGCTCTTCTAATTTAGAAGAAATGATCATTGGTAAGGTTTTATTTACACCAAGATATGAATACCTCAAGTGAGCGGGTAGAGGTTTAAGTTTCAGTATCGGAGGTTCAATGATTGATGGTTGTGATGGAGGAATTTGCCAATTTTTTAGATCAAGATCGAGCTTCTTTGATTTGTAAGAATAGGACCCTAGTCCTATCTAAGCGTGACCCATTTATTCAAATCCCTCACTATTGTGATTCAACAAGACGGCTTCTAGTGACTCCTCGAAGAGCATTTCCTCATAATCTTGTTCCATTCTCTCTTCATTTACATTCTCCATCCTAGTGTGAAGATTTTTTCCACTCCTAACGATGTTATCCCCACAACACACAACACATTCAGATTTGTGGTGATCATTTCATGAAGTGGACCCATCGCATCCACACTTAGTCCCGGCTCAATTTGAGATAACCCAATTGAATTTTTCTTTCTTCAAGATGCCTAATGTAGATCGCATGAGATTCCATGGTTTGAGTGAGAGTTAACAGATATGGTTTTACTATACAAGCTAGGGTTAGGTGATTCGTGATCGATCTTGGACCCTAATTGATTTATGATTGTGCAAGAGAAGAATTGACCAAAGAAATGGATTTCTCCAGTATAATGGTCTACGCACAACAAGTAGAGGAGTGTGATTTGAGGGTCATATTAGATAGGAGAAGAGGGCCAAATCAGCTGGAAACAATGATAAATTTCAAGGTGACCGCAGGGTGTCAGGTTCTCAACATTAGGGTGATATGATTCAAAGGCCACAGTGGATACTTAATTGCACACAATATGGAAAGGGTCATTGAGGGGTTTGTCACCTAGGTAAGGTATACTAAGGGTGTGGATTCTAGTACATGTTAAGAGAAATTTCCCTTTATCAAGGAATTATAATACCAATAAGGAGGTTGCACATATCACTAGTTCAATGACACAAAATAGAGAATTACCAAGTTCAAAGAGCATTTCATTTTAGTTTTTAGGTTCTGAATGATCAACGAGGTTCATATGCTTAATCGTATGCCACTACATGTAATCACCAGTCATTTATTAGAATATATTCATGACTTAATTGATTCCAGAGTTATGTGATCCTATGTGTGTGTTTCCTAAATATTGGTCTAGGAAATGCTTAAGTGAATTCTTCCAGTATCATTTCCTTATAAGAATCTGAAAGCTAAGAGTTTCATTTGTTGTTTTGCATCATGCTTATGACCAAAATTCATGATTCCTTTTTATGCTAGACATAATATGTTTCTTATTACAAGTATGCTAAAAATTCCTCAAGATGACCTATAAGTAGGAAATATGAATACGTGTCTTTCTCTTAGGATTGAATGAGACTTCCTAAATGAATTCCAAGGTTCCTATAGAATATAAATGTATATGGGTGCATAAGAGAACTGAATAGGTGGTATCCTCAAGTTAGTTATCTTCTCATGACTCTAAAGTTCCCCAAAGTTGACTTCTTAGACTTGAGGTCCTGCCCTTGGAGGGGTAGTTGAACTAACTTTGCGGTAGCCCTTGTATTCAAAAGATTCCAAGAGACAACAATAATTTCTGATACAATTAACTCCCTAAGAGCCTTCATCACCCATGAAAGTATCCTTCTAAATTCATGAAGTACTTCGTTGTTGAATCTATTAACATTAAACCTTAATTTTTGAAATTTTTATATATATATTATTTGATATTTCTATGTCCATGTATCTTCTTGAGTGTCCCCCTATCTAATAATTGCCATTGATATAATGTAAATGCCTGAAAGTCCATAATTTCTTATGAGTACTCCTTATTATTCATGAAATATGTAGCTACGATGTCCACATGGAGTTAAGTTCATTATATCTCTTGATAGTTTTCTTGTGCCTTTTTTTTAATTATGCCTAATATCCTTATGGTACCTTAAATACACAGAGAGTGTTTAAGATAAATAATATGTGATGCTCCTAAAATGTCTATGATATCATGAATCTCAAAATAAAATGCCAAATAAATATTCTTTATTGATAAGATTAAATTATCAAAGTTACTACCATTCTTACAACGAAGCCCCGGGCATGACAGGTAATGACCCATTTCATTATTATGATATCATTACCGTGCTAATTATAAGAACGAAGGTCACATGCATGGTAGATAACGAACCACCTAATCACTTTGACGTTATTACCGCACCGAAGCCCCGAATATGGTTGATAACATCTCAAGATATAGAAATGATCGTTCCTAGACGTCTCTGGGCTAGGGCAGATACTATCCCCAAAGACTTAAAGAAACATAAGAAGAACGTTTCCAAAAGAGAAAATACATGTACAATATTTTCAAAGTGTCTAAGGCATTATAAATCATTAAGAATGAAGCTCTTACTCCTAAGATCGGTCATTAGAAAGAATAAGATGATATGTATATGTGTGTAGTTAAAAAAAAATTCCCCACATGAAGATCCCAAAGTATATATGATAGATAGCATATTACCAAAAAACTAAAGAATGTTATCAAGGAATTCCCGAAGACTAAGTATAGTATCTATGAAATGAATCCATGAAGGTACCCTTCAGTCACAATGGTAATGTCTCTTGTTTTATGTATATATTTCCTTTTGCTTGTCTTCCCTATATATATTTTTTCTTCTTTACATACAAGTACAATTTCTTATTTACTTAGGTCTCTTTTTATGTCGGGGGCACTGCTTCTCAAAATGTAGATTCAAGTGTTCAAGATAACAGGTTTCCTCACAAGGCAGATCAGTTTGCACTCAGTCAGAGTTGATCAGCCTCACCTTTTAAAGGGGCCAGTTTACGAGTTTCATTGTATTTTATCTTTTGGATATTTTGGGGCATTTTCCTGGGGCTTTTTATTCAGATTTCGTATATTAGAAGCTTTATAGACTAGAGTATTGTAGGTCATGCAAATGTTTTAAAGGCAATTAGCTTTTGTTATTTTGAATTTACGTCCTTGGATTTTATTCTATGAATTACTTATATCATG
>JACEIK010000627.1:280128-300050 GCA_018107945.1 Datura stramonium
CCGTGGTCACAAAATAAAGTGGAAAGGTCGCTACACTAGATTTTTGGTGGCAATCTCAAGGTCGTTAAGAATAGTCCAATCACTTAAAGACACCACAATCATATTTTGTTCAAAGGGGGAAAAGGGAAATTGTGTACAAATTCGTAGCTACCTAAATATAATCGTCAGTATAATGATACTTCCATGGTGACTGCCGACTACAAGGATTAATGTCTGAAACTAGCGCTTTCTGCGGTAACTTCTTTAATAAGGAAAATGTTTAACTTTTGCGGAGACCAAAGAAAGGGATTGCCACGAAAAGCTGCCAAACAAAGATATCATTCATCGTGTCTGTTCTAACATGAACTTTTTAATACAACATGTTTAATCAACAATTCATAAGTACTATATTTCATCAATTATCAGGAATTTTCCAAATGAGAAACCTCAGTTTCGAAACTTTCCTTCACGTTTTCTCGATGGAACTTGTTGTACGGGCTTGCCTCATGCGGTTTATCTCATCTGTATGATTTGTGAGTTATTAAATTGGAGCAGAGTTTATTTTGTGCGCGCCCAACAAATAGTAGCTTTGGATTATTGTAATGAAAAGAAATATAAAAAAAAAGTACAATATCTCATCAAATAGTCCGTTGGATATGTAATCAAACTTCTTACTTAACATTTTTTCACACTTAGATAAGGAGAAGGAAAGCACTCCTTGCTTTCTTTTCCCTAATGGACTATAGTACTTCGTGATACATTGGTTCGCCACTATCTAATTGCTAACATAAGCCCCGGCAGTGAGCGCTTCGCGAGGTCTCGGGGGTGGCTCCGCCACAGTGTGGTGGAGCGTACCCAATCCATAGGCCTCAATTCAGTCACAGTAAGCCAAGTATTGAAATACTCCCTAAACTGAGTAATAACACCATCTTTCAATGTCCAAACATGTACCCAATATGATTTTGCCCCTTCCCATCCTTCAACAATCACACAATCATCAATAGCATCTACACTTCTTGGCTCAAACTTGAAAGAATTCTTATTAGATAGTTCTCTAGTGAGCTGTTTCATCATATAGTGACAATTTTGCGGTCCATGAAACCACCATTCCAAGTCATCGGCAATAAGTCCGCTGACTTTTTTAGTGTCACCACATGAACATGCTAATGCCTTGTAAATAGTTTTCACTATGGCTTTGTTCTTGTTTTCTGTTTCTGAATTCAAGTTTGTTTTGGAATCTATGGAATTGGAAGGAGCCATTTTTTAAAGGATAAAGGAAGGGAAAAGGTATCCACAAACTTTGGGAACTCAAGAAATTTATAGGAGATACATAGTTTGGCTAAAGGAAGAACCTTATATAGAAGAATTAATTTGAGTATATTTGTTGTCCAGCAAGGTTGGTGGTCGTTACCTTTCAAATTAATGACAATAGGGACATGAATATCCCAAATAAATTCGTTTTATCATGAAATTGGACTATGCCAAAAGGTTCGGTGGCACTATATGGTTTCGATCACCATGTTATTTATCAACAAAATTATATGTTGAGAATTAGGACTGATGATTACTTCAAAGCTAATCAGTCCTTTTCAATAGAAAATGAAAACACATTTTGTACACATGCAAATATGCAAAATTCTAAAACAAGTGGACTAGCATATTTTGCCGAGTTTAACTTATCAGACAGTGTTAATTTTTTTAAATATATTTTTAGGTTACATAAAAAATATTTACAAATAAATTTTTGCTAAAGTAAGATTTGTAATCTTGAAAATAAAATAAATTATTTTCTATAACAGAAAAATGCAACCTGATATTGTTTTTAAAAACATTACAACATCGGTGAATATTAATCGATTAAAGAGCTTAATTTCCATACACACTTAGCTAGGTCAAAGTACTAAATTTATGTTATATAAGATAATCTAAAAGATAACAACCGGTAATTATTTATAATAATAGGATCATTAACCTCAAATTTGAGGCAACCGTACCTATTTGAGGTTAATATACATTGATATGGTGAGAAAAGTCGATGATCCTCCTGGAGGATGCTCTTTCTATTTACATGAGATTTTCTATATCTATGAATTTCCAAAGGGAATTTGTACAGGTATAAAAACCAAAAGCAGATGTGGACTATCTGCTCCTTTCTAACCACTTCTTACCCATTTCTCTAATTTGTAACTAACTAGGCAAGGAAGGAATAATTCCAGCACTAGTAACAATTCAGCTAATAGAGACAAGGAATGAAAGCCAACTATTAATTACAAGGCAGATTAAAAACACTACAATTATAAAAATGCATTATGTCTTTGTAGAGCAAGCTGTCACTTTTGGAATGGCTCGACCTCTGGTGTGGATATGCAATACAATCTCCTTCAAAACCTAGTCAGCCTGCAATTTAGCAGTTTGGAATCTAATCTTATTTCTTTCCCTCCAAATCGTAGCGAAGACACAACTAGTGATTTCAGCTAGTCCAGATTTCCTTTTAGCTATTCTTATTTCAGCTCTGTATACTAATCTTTAATATTGAACATCAATCATCGACATAATATCTGCCAAATAACTCTTGTAATCTGGCACTAAAAGAACAAGTGATTGAAGGTCTTCAAAGTTTGTCCACGAAAAGCACAATCAAGTGGAAGCTATATGCCAAACCACTTCAATTTATCCATAGTTTCTAGTCTTTGTTCAACAGTCATGCATGCAAGCGCACGCGTAAGCATACACAGTCATCAAGTAATATAAAATTTTTCAAGTTCACATTATCGTACTCATATAGACTTCTCAGATTGACTTTTCTAATTTATATTCTTATTCCACTGTTCTAAAAGGACAATGGTTCTTGAGTTTTGTTATACTTAAGTGTTTGCAACACAAAAGTAAAATATTTCAAGCGTTCAAATTGTTGGATTTCTTCTATAGAAGTAAAAGTCAAGGGCCTTAGTGATTTAACAATTCGGTGGAGTTATCAAATCATTATATTTATTTATTCTCCTGGGTTAGTAGTTGTAGGTTAATATCACTTTGTTGAACATCTTGTCGATAACTCTAAAACTACTAGACTATCCCTAACGACTATATTTGTTTGGTCGTCGGTTAATAGTGAAGTGCATGTAAAATTTTATCTGTATCGACTAAGTAAGGTTAAAGAGTATATTTCTATCCTCAATAGTAAATCGATCCTCTTTCTTTGTAAAGTTCAAAAACAAGCTTTGCTTCTTCTTATTACCCTTCAAATTTCCTCTTCCTAGTTCAATTAACGAGTCATAGATAATATTGAAAAGATGGTCACATTAACAAATAATTAATCTCAAGAAGTAATAAATAATCCAAGTATGAAGAATTCAATAAGCATAAACGAAATTCAAACATCAATCATCATGTTTTTGCCAAAATTCCTAGAACTAGAAGGTTTAGCTATTCTTGATTCTCAAAAGCGCATAAGAATTCATGAGACTACACAAACTAAATGGAAGAAACAAAGGAACAAAATAAATCACAGAGAACATCATCCTTTGTGCCACCCTTGCATATGAAGGGGTGGCACGATAATATATATTTGGTTTTGCTAGTCTGTTTTCTTGTGTCATCTTTGCTATGGCTGGTGTGTAGTAAAATATCTTGTTCTCGTGTCATACTTGTGTCGCAAGGGGTGGCGCAACTGCTTCGAAGATTTGTAATTTTTTTGCGTTTTGTTGTGGCCTTCTTTCAAACTTTGACAAGATGCTACAAATGCTTCCTTTTCATGAAAAAAGTGCCTACACATATCAAAACCACAACATTATGTGAAATGTGGTAAAATCAATATGCAAAGGCAACAAAAATGGATAAAAGGTAAGGTAACTAATGACTAAACATATGCATTTTTTTCTAACATTAACACCCCACATTTAAACTCTTGTTCGTTCTCGAGTAGCCACTTGCTCCGCCCCTACAGGCTATAGCTAACCATCTCACCAAGCTATGCAAAGTGGATAGGTTTGCTTAGGCTAAGGTTACGCTGACCAATAGTATATAATTCTTAAACACATCATGCCTTCACAAATATGGCATACTTAGGACATGAATTCGTAGAGCATAAAAACATTTCATTTAAGCATGAAGAGTATACCATAATATGAATCATGAGTTTCATACAGCACGAGTCATAACCATAGGACGTGAAGTCATGAAATCATAGAGTGAACTTTGCATCAAAGGGGCATTTTCCTCTGCTCAAGGAATAGCTAAGGATACTTTTCTATAGGGTTCACAAACTTAAATAGAGAACTATTAAAATTTTAATAAATACTAAATTATGAAACTGACTACTTAAAAGTTTCAACACATCAAATTTAAATTTCGGGAACGAACGACCTACCTATGGCACTAATCTAAGGCATCATTCTTCCAGAAAAGTGTAGTAACCTAAGAAGTTTAATTAGGATTATTACTGATCACTGCTAAAGATACACATCAAGTCGTTAAAATGTCACAACCGAGCAAGTTGTCGGAATATGGTGATCAATTTGTCATTTTCAGAAACCCCATCAACGATAGTGGCGGTTCCTTTGATGCCAGTTTAGCACATTGTTGACTCATGATGATTTTGGACTTGGCTCATTTAATTTTATTGCAAAGGCCATTCTAACTAACAATTGGATTCGCCTTCTAATAAACTGCAACCTTGCAGGCATGTTGATACATACGTTTTAAATTTATACCAGATTTTTTTGGACCACTTTCTCACTTAAATCTCAGCAGTAGGCAGGGATGAACATGGTATGATATACACCGAATATCATATTGAAATAAAAAAAATTTAATATCGTGGTATGAATATTATGGTATTTGATACAGTATTTGGTATAAATTTTATTTTTTTTGGTATTTGAAACAGTATTTGGTATTTATAAAAGAAAATACCGAATACTGCACAAAAACACAATTAATGTACAATTCATATTACATCATATATTATTATGTTATAAGCAGGGAAGCCCCCAAGTCAAAAGTTAGATTACAAAAATAATCCTCCACTAAAAATGAGATTTTTAGTTAAATAAATATTTTGGTATAAATTAAATGCATGATAAAGTTGTAACATCTTCAAATTTTGAAGTGGGAAGCTCTAACTAAAGTTGGATTACCATTTTACCCTCCACTAAATAAAATAAATAAAAATACCTCATAACTATGTCTGTATTTGTAATCTTTAAAAAAAAACAAAAACCACAAAAACAAAAAAAATAAATAAAGTAAAAAAAAATAATATGATTTTGGTAACTTTCAGATAAATATTATTCCTATATTCAATAATTGTGTACAAAAATATAAACTTATATTATATTAAATAAATAAAAAAATAAAGATATTTATATTAAATAGTAATAGTTAATCATTATCACCATCGTGTTTAGTCTCTTCAATTTTTTAAATTTTGTGCTTTTATATTTGATCAGAAATTGAGAGAAAGACTACAACTATATTTATTATCTAATTAAATTATAAATAAATACATATTTAAAAACATAAAAAAACACAAAACAACAAACAAATATAAAAGTATAAAATTATTAAAAACAAAAAAAATCATAAATATACAATTATAGAGAAAGCCACGGAGATACCAATAGTTTCATAGAGATGAGTGGCTCGTGTCTGAGGTGAGCACGGGAGATACCAATAGTTTCATATTTCAAATATAGAAAAAAATATTTACTTTAGACTACCAGATTTGGTAAAAACAAAAAAATAAAGTATGGTTATGAAAAATTTTACTCCTAATTTCTAGATATCTATTTAAGAAAAAGGAAAAAATAATCGTTATATTTATTTATTATTTTTCTTCCTTTTATTTTTTCTGACAGATATATCTTACCTACGCCATAATTGATTCATAACCAAACTTGACAACCTCTTTCCTTCTCAACAAGAAAATCAAAAATCATATTTTTTATAATGAGCGATTTTAATTTTTTTTTGCGCGACCGCACAAAGGCTTTTTTACTTTTGATACTTACTGTCGTAACTGCGTGTTTTCAGTTTATTCTACGTGATCATGTAGCTCCTTTAAAATGAGCCAATTAAATTTTGTTTTGTCCTTTCTTATAAATATTTAATTATAACCAATATGTATACAACTTAGTTACCAATAAATCAACAAACCAAATATAAAAAACTTATCAACATAAACCAACATTATATAAACCCAACAAATGTACTAGCATATCAACATAAGACAAAAAAAAAAGATTAAAAGAACATATATAAAAATATTTAAAACCTATTTCTAAGTATACATAAATCCAACTGTAAATTAAATAAAAAATGGTAGTTAACAACTTAAAAATTAAAATTTTAACCATAATCTATACCATCAATGTGTAAACAACTTGTCAACTAATATATCAACAAACAAAATATGGTTTCATAAAAATAAAAATTATTTTCAAAAAAAATAATGTATTACTAATTTCTAACCATTTTGCAAATACTTAAACCACTAATTTTGAAAACAATATTACATTATATGAAACCCAAAAAAATGTTAGTTGTTTAAATAAAAAGATCAGTTTATAAAAATACTTAATACCAACTTCTAAGTAAATCATAAATTCAAACTATAATAAGTTGTCACATATGACAATAAACAACTCAAAAATAAAATTTTAACAAATAAGATGTACCAATATATAAATAAGTTATCAACAATTAAACCAACAATAAAATACGAATTCATAAATACGTTATAAAATAAATAATTTTTGAGAAAAACTTAAAATATTTTAGATTTTTAACTAAAAAGGTAGTTAACAACTTAAAAATTAAAATTTTAACCATAATATATACCAAGAGTTTCGATTATATTGAGATGAGTATTGCGGAAGAAAATAAATTAGTTTAGGAGAGATAGAAATCACACCGTTAATTTTTTTTTTTTTTAAAAAGGATATGAAAAGTTATACTCCTAATTTGTAAATATGTAGGTATATGGTAGTTATCACTATTATTCATGTAATTCTTAATTATCCTTTCTTTGTAGCACAAATAATTATGAAAATTCTTTAGGAGAGAAAAATCACACAGTTAAATTTTAAAAAATGGATATAAAAAATTATTACTCCTAATTTGTAGATATCTATGCTAAGAAAATGGAAAAAAATATTTAACACAATAAATAATTTTCATAATTATCTGTGCTACAAATAAGGGATAATTAAGAATTACATAGATAATAGTGATAACTACCATATACCCACATATTGATATTTTTGTAATTTATTTGCTATTTAAGTAAATAATGCAAAGTATTGGTACAACATGTAATTAAAAGCCTAATATTAACATTTTATGTAATTTTCTCTTCTTTATAATGAGATATTTCAACAATATTAAAAATAAGGGAAAAGGCTCATAAATACCCCTAACCTATAGGAAAAAGCTCATAAATACCTTTCTTCCATCTTTGGGTCTAAATATACCCTTCAAGTTTATTTTTGGGCTTAAATATACCCCCCAATCAAACAAAAAAATTCAGGTCAACTTTAATTCTTTAAAAGACATGTGACATTTTCTAATTGGTGCCTTATTTTAATTCAAAAATAATTAAAATTCACCCAAATTCTAAAATTCAAACTCATCAATCAATCCATTTTCACCTCCAACAATAGACGAAATATTCTTTTATCCTTCTAAGGAATTAGAACTTATTGATCTAGGGCTTTGCAACGGCTGTGAACCTTTCTTCCACTTTCAAGGTAAGTTACTTTCTTCCTCTTCTTTTTACTGCATTCGTTTCTCAATATTGTTCAATGTAACATTCAAAATAAATATAAATACACTCAACATCAAATGATTTATTTGAGCAGAAAATTAGATATGTGAGAATTTTTGTCAAAGCTTCAATAGAGTTTTCTGTCTTTTTCTAATATATAAGGTTTATTTCATTTTTATCTCTTTCACTTTGAATAATGATGGGTTCATGTAATTTGCTTTAAATTACTGTAAATCGTGAATCTTGTATCTCTTTCACTTTTTGAATTAATGGGTTTAAGTGATTTGCTTGAAATTTACTTGAATGTAGAGCATTTTCTTTTTTCTAATATAGTTGTCTTGATTGTTGTTGTTGATCAGGAATATATGGAGTCATTATACAACTTATGAAGGATTTTAGTAGTTCAGTTAGTTATTTATACAAGTATATATCTTATTGTTGGGAGTTTGATTTACAATGTTGTAATTCTTTACCCTCTCTCAATTTTTTTCTTAAATAAAAGTTTAAGGGTTTGGCAGAAACTAATAGTTTTCTCTCAAGTCATGTGTTTGTGCTAAAAAATCACTTAACATGTAAAAAATAATTTATTTAAAATTAGTAATCTGAAGTAAAATGAAGATAATTTATTAACAAGAATGTTATATCATAAAAAAATTTATCTTTTTTACAATTCAAAACTCATACACTCAAAAGTTTAGCCTTTAAAAAAGTTTGCACGAACAATTTTAATGAACCTATTTAAGTGGTCATATCTAATATCTTCACATTTAAAAAAATTAATTCTTAAAATTTCAATACATATAATATAACTTCCTGTAGGATCTGTAAGTTTAATCTTAATGCACGTCAAGATCTTGAACATGATAATCTTATAGAGAGACGTTACAAAAAAACATACCTGAAGCGGTTGACGATGTGTTGTGATTTTACGGCACTTTCGACGCTTAAAACCAAGAAATTATGCATATTCTAGATATGTTTATATAGGTATGATGTGTTTTGTTCTTAATGTTGCAGGAAAACAGGTTCAGGAGTGAATTGGTCGAATTAATGTTGAAAGCAACTAAAAAGGTGACTGTCAGGCACTTCACGAGTCGTTGGTAGGAGACACGACCTGTTGCTTAAGGAGTGGGCAAAAGATGAATTTTGATGATGCAAGACAGTGCACTTGAAGAGTTGAGGAAACAACTCGTTACATCTGGTAACGAGTCGTGAGGTCAATCGTGAAGGCTGAGAAAGGAAACCTTGACAAAGTGGCCAATGTAGTTGACGACAGACATCACGAGTCATCACATGAAGGAACGACTCGTTGGCAGATCACTGGGACCAATCAGAAGGTGCACTAGACTTCCTAAGGAATTAGACCACGAGGGACCTAATGATTCGTGCTCAGGAACGACGAGTCGTTAGGTGACCCGTTGCCACAAGTGGGTACGTAGCTGAGGACAACTGTTTTAAGCAAGGAACGACTCGTTAGAGGGCCAAATGAATCGTCACCAAGCCCGTTGCCACTGCCGATCTGGTTTTCAGTTTTAATTTGAAAAAGAATTTCTTGAAACTATAAATACACAGTTTAGGTTTATTTTTGAAGGATGATTTTTAGACGATTTTTAGAGGATTTTGAGACAATTTTTCTTACAGTTCTAGAGTAATTGAGAGAGCCGACTTTATTAGTTTTCAACTAGAATTTTGGTATTGATCAATTGTTCTTGATTTAAGAAACAAAAGCAATATTGGAGTTTATTAATCTATTGTGGAGTTGTTATTCAATCTCCTTGGTTTTTATTCTACAATAATTTGTAAATTCCAATGATTTCTTCAATATTTTGTGATTGCAATAATACAAGTATGAGTAGTTAAACTCATAAACTAGGTTTGTGGGAACCAAGATGAATTAACACACATAGGTAAAAACACTTAGTGATTCTTGTATGGGGTTTTATGCATGTATTATTTTTCCCTTCGTTTTGATTGATTCTTGACGGTTGGAAATGTTAGGACTTGCCTTATTCTTACTTACCATACCAAGGAGGTAATGAATGGGAAAAGGGATTAACAACGGAGATTTGAGGCTATCAACCCTCATCTAATAGCTTGAACTTGTCTAGGGATAGCTAATCCGATATTAAGGGCAAGGATCAACTAAAGTACACTCGTAGACGGACCAAGTTGCATGGTGATAATCATCTAAATAGGGGACCAACCATTTAGGTGAACCTAACTTACCAATATTACATGTTAAACACCGGAATAGATAACTAGTGTATAAGCCTTATGGTTATGATATCTTAGGGAACACAATCCTAGTCAAATCGTTAATTGAATACACACCAAATTTTATTTTAGCATTCAACAATTTTACTTTGTTTATTATTCTATTTTCCCCCCTTCTCAAATAAGTAACTCAATAGTAATAGTTATTCGCATTAACTTGAGTTCTTACCATATTTCTTGTGGGATCGATATCAAATTTTAGCGTCGTATCGGGGAATACAGCTAAGGCTTTTGTTAATTGTGTTAACTTTACTATTGGTTCTTATTTATTTTTTATATATTTTTTTATTTATTTTGGTTGCTTAACAGGTCTTAGGTTTGTGCATGCCCGATATTAGAAGCCAAGGAAATCTCCTGGTTCCAATTGATCACGAACTTGAGCTAATGTTAAGAAACCTGAGATGAATGGCCAACATCCAAGAGAAAGAAACCGTGGACCAAGCTACAACAAGAATGTTGGCTGAAGAGCAAGCTCGGGCTAGAGATCGTGAGTTAGCCAGAGTTACTGAAGAACAGCGTCTAGCTGCAAAGGCTAAACTAGCTAGACGACCCAGAGGTCTAAAACACCAGCGACACCGATATTTTAATGAGGAAGATGATGCGGATATAGATGAAGTTGGTGCCACTGGAGCTATAGTCCCTCCTCCTTTACCTGTTGGGGCGAAGTTTGACATTATCAGTGCGATGATCCAACTTTTTAATATGAAGGAAATATTTGCGAGTCATGCATCTGATGATGTCCACGTTCACCTGACAAATTTCTTGGGAATATTTAAGGCATATAAGCAACCGGGGGTGAGTTAGGACGCTATCAGACTGAGGTTATTTCCATTCTCTCTAGGGAGTGAGGCAACGATGTGGCTGGCTGAGTTGCCGAATAATTCCATCACGACTTGGGGAGAGCTTAAGAGAGCTTTTCTTGAAAGGTTCTTCCCACCATCCAAAGCATTGCAGTTGAAAGATGAGATATATAACTTCAGATAGATAAATTCTAAGGAACTTCACGAGACCTGACTGCGTTTCAATAAAAATCTCAAAAAGGTTCCGAATCACAGTATTCTGGATGATACATTGTTGGAGATATTTTATAGGTCTCTGAATGCCAACACCAAGGCGGTGGCTGATATCGTCTCGGGAGGAACTTTTATGATTCACACCTATGCAGAAGCTGCGGAGCTGCTAGACAGGATCATCAAAACCAACCAAGCTTGGCACACTAGAGAGTCGGAGGTTCCGGCTGGTTCTTATGCGGTTGGTATGTCTGCTGAACAGAGGAGAAGAGATGAAGAGCATGATCAAGATATAACAGAGATAAAGACTACCATGGGGTTGCTTTCCAAACACTTGATGGGAGTCAAAGTAGAAAAGGTAAATGCTGTAGGTTCTCAGGGCAAGATCCCGAGAAATGATGGTTGCGAGTCTGAGTCTGAAGAAGAAGTCAATTATTTGAATGATCAGGGGGTGGGTTTTCAGACCAACACCCAAGGGTCTAACCAAGACTCTTGGCGTGAAGGTCAAGGGAACCAAGTTCAGAACTTCTACAAAGATAATAATTATAATCGGGGCCAGTACCAAGATAATAGGGATTGGAAAAAGCGCAAGGAGTTCAAAAACGATATAGGTGGTTTGTATGTTCCACCAAGAAACCGTGAGCCAGAGTCTAGTGGTTCAAGGGTTGAGGATATGCTATCCAAAGTGCTCAAGCAGATGGAGACAACATACAACCACTTTAAGGAGCTTCGCACTGATATTTCTGGCTTAAATCAAAAGGTGGAGTCACATGCCGTGACAATCAGGAAGATTGAGCAGCAGATGAGTCAGATGTATGTTGCAATGAATCAGAGGCAAAAAGGCACACTTCCTAGCAATACTATGTAAAATCTGAAAAATAACAGTCACTGCATGGCGGTCACTACTAGGAGCGGGAAGGCCACAGTTGATCCCCCAATGCCTGTTGTAATTAAGGAGTCAGAGAAGCCCGTGTTGATAAATGATAATGGTGTAGCGGATTTTGAAAGCCCAACTTTGGTTGGGGACTCAGAGGTGCAAACCTCTCTAAGCAGTGCAAAGGAGCAAGGAGATGTCCATGGGAAGGAGAAGGAGGCACAAAAAAAACTGACAACAATCCCTAGACCTCCTCCTCCTTATCCATAGTGCTTGAAAAAGGAAGCTGAAGATGGGAAGTACCAAAAGTTTATCTTTATGCTTAAGCAGCTATTGGTGAACATCCCATTGGTGGAGACACTTGAGCAAATGCCTGGATATGCCAAATTCATGAAGGACCTCGTCACTAGAAAAAGGACTATAAGTTTGAAACTTGCCGATAATATACACTACTGTAGTGCCATCACTACCAGGGTTCTAGCTCAGAAGAAGGAAGACCCAAGTGTGTTTACTATACCTTGCACCATTGGGGAGGTTGAGTTTGCAAGGACGCTTTGTGACTTTGGAGCTAGCATAAATCTGATGCCGCTAGCAGTGTTTAAAAAGTTAGGCTTGGGAACCCCCAAACCGAATACTATGCAGCTATTGATGGCTGATAGAACAGTTAAAAAGCTGGTGGGGATTTTCTTTGATGTACTAGTCAAATTGGATAAATTCATATTCCTAGAAGACTTTGTGATTCTAGACTGCGAAGTCGATTCTGAGGTCCCCATCATTTTAGGGCGACCATTCCTTGCAACAGGTAGGGCCCTAGTAGATGTGGAGGCAGGCCAGTTGAAATTCAGATTGAACAAAGAAGAGGTCACTTTAAACATTCCGGACCATGAAACAACCAAAGGAATTCAGCATAATTTCAGCATTGGAGGATGGAGAAGAGTCACTTGACGAATTTTGAGTAGTCAAGCGACTTTCATCGTGCCACGACGTTAAACCAGGAGCTGCATGGGAGGCAACATATGGAGGTATTTTGGTGAGGTCTGAGTAGCCAAAACACCCACGTCATGCCGCAACGTTAAATCAAGCACTTCTTGGGAGGCAACCCAAGTTGTAAATGTAAGAAATAAGTAGTGTTCACGTTTGTTGATGGGTGTAGGTGAATAAGATGGAAAATTTGAAGTTGGAACCAAAAACTGGAACTTCAGTTCTGGTGTAGAAAAATCACAGAACGAGTTGTCGTCTGACTTGACGACTCGTTCAATCAATTCGTGAAGAGAACTGTAGAAAACAGGGGAGCAATGGGCGACTTAACGATTCGTGTCTTCAAGAAATGAATCGTCATGTCCCCAGTCAGGTACACTGGAACAAAATATGAATTAAAAGGAAAAGGATGAGAACGGCTCATTCAACGAATCGTTGGGAGACCAAATAAGTCATTAAGTGACCCATCTTGAAGCTACATCAGGCCAAGGACCACGACTCAGGGAACGGCTCGTTAGGTTGCACCATGAGTCGTTACTTGACTCGTTAGGTCCCAGGTAAGTTCCTAACTCCATTCACGACATGAAAGATCTCAACGAGTCATTTAAGCACTAAATGACTCGTCACCATAGGCGTCATAAAAAAATTAATGACCAGATCTAACCCGACCCACGACTGGAATTTGGGAATATTTTAAATTAAATCAACAAAACCTGATTTCATGTACACTCTCCCCATTAAACTTAAACCCACAGAAAACTTCAAATTTCCCTCTTCTCTTCTTCTTCTTCTTCTTCTTCTTCACTCAACCCCATCGAAAACCCCATTGAAATCACCTTCATCACTGCACGCCAAGTCACTGAAGCACACTCACGAAAAAAAATTGCACTCCATCTCTGATCAAGCAAACTGTGAGTAGTCTTCCCCATGAAATTTTGGATATTGTTGCATTTAAACAAGAATTTTTAGGACCCATGTTGAGCTTGAATTTATTTCGATTAACATTGTGTTTATCTGTGCCTCTTGATGAAAATAAACCCTAGGAAGATTTAAACAAAGATTCCGATCGTAAGTTCACTTGGGTTGATCTTAGATAGTGAAGCCCTGTATTTGTGGAATTGAAAATTAGGAAGAAGATAAAGTTTAATCGTTTGAACTAAAACTTTTGAGAACGAGCTACATCACGAGTCATTGGATCACCAAACGACTCATTGTGTAGCTCATCCTGAGTGGTAAATTTAGCTAATGAGGCAGTGTACCTCACGACTGACCTAATGACTCGTGGCCTTTGGCAACGACTCGTTGGGACCAGTCGTAAGTACACTGGACCAGCATGAAGAAAGGCTAGTTTGGGGTGACGAGCGACCTCACAAGTCGTTGCCAGTTGCAACGACTCATTTAGTCATCCGTCAGGACCACTGGGCACCAACTCAAAAATAATTTTTGTTTCATCTCATCTTGCACACTGACATTGTTTCCACAGGTATAATAGCTCCCAGGGGTACACCAAAGAAGGGTCCAACCAAGAAGCAAGCACCTGAGTGCAGTCAACCCTCATACCGTAGACTGCATGATGATCCATCATCTTCTGAAGAGTTGAGTGGCTATGAATAGGAATATGAAGTAGTGGAGGAGCAGTTAGTGAGGAGATCTACCAGGTCTAGGGATCAACAAAGTTCAAATCCGACAGCCCTGGTCGATACTCCCACTCCACTAGCAAGAGATCCGGCCAACTGTAGTGATGAGAATGCTATGGTTGCTGCACTTGTTCCCGAGGCTCCCACAGCTGGCAAAACACTGAGAGAGTTGGTGAATCACATGCCCAGCAAGGGGACTCTGATAATGAGTTGACGGAGACCTCGAACACATCAAATGAGCAACCGAGAAATGTGCGGAGATGGTGTGTCCATGGCATGCGGGCTATATACAATCAAGATATTGCTCCCAATGAAAAAGGCAATCCAAAGAGGAGCATTTACGAGGAGCCAAGTCTGGTAACTACATGGCTTAAAGAGCTTCCAGAGCGACAGGCAGTGTTCCGTAAATACAAGTTCGGGTGGTTGACCGAACCTTCAAGCAGCTACAACCCGTGTTTAGTGAGAGAATTTTATGCAACATATGCAGCCACATTGCAGTGGTTGGCATTAGGGGGCCAGGATTAGAAGAAGAGGCCCGCATAGAATCAGTTGTTGGTGAGAGAGACTCCAGTTGACATTTCTGAGCGGACAATCTCCATGATGCTGTATGGGTCGAATTATCAGGCTCCAATAAACACAACAGAATTTGATCACAGGCTATCTGAGCTGAATAAAATCAAAACCGAGAAGTTGAATATCCAGGAGCGCATATAGCAGTACACTTGGTTGTATCGGATTATTGCTACGATAGGTCCACTAGTAGAATGGCTGCATGGTAAAGAGTCGCAGATAAAGAAAGCCACATTAAATTTTTAGGAAAAGTTTTGGTGGTCACTAGTGCGGCATAGGGTGGTATTAACCATAAATGACAACATCCTATCACCTGATAGAGCTGCTTTGGTAGCAAGTATAATGGAGGGGTATGCCATCAACTTCTCGCGATACATTGCAGAGGAGATTCGAGAGCGGGCAATCAATGAAAACACCACCATTCCATTTCCATGTTTGATAGATAGACTCTGTCAGGAGTCAAAGGTGATAGTATTTCCATCAGTGGACCAGAGAGTAGTTTTCTATAAGATTACCGATATCGGGTTGATTCGAGATGATACAAACTCGGTATCGAGGGCGAGGACTCAGGCTGCTGCATCTACAGGAGCCACAATATTAGTAAAGGCATTTGGCAGCAGGATGCAGACTGATGCAACACAGATCACTGAGTTGGCAGTTGAGGCCATGGAGGACAGAGAGACAGGTAGCCAGCTTGAGGCTACAGATGCAGTTGATACCTCCACAGCTGCCAATGTTCCTGAGTCTTCATCTACTACAGCAGCCCCGAGACCACCAATTGCGCCTCCACGAGCCACCAGAGCCGACATAGTCATGATTTCATAGGAGTTTTTAGTTGATATGGCTAGGCGGCTAGCTAAGGCCGAGAAGCAGCAGGCACACACGGTTGTACATGTCAAAGTCTTGATGGAGCAGGTAAAGTCGTGGGTTCAAATGAGTTGGAGACACTATCCAGTTTAGTGCATGGGAGACTGGATGCTTTTGAGAGGAGAATGGATGAGCGCCTTGCACAGTTATAGGCGTCGGAGCTATCTAGATGGTACTTAGAGCTAGAAGCGCTACGATCCAAGGTGCGTGACTTGGCCGCACGACAGGTAGCTGTAGTACCTCAACCGGTACTTCCCGTGATAGATGACGATTCTGAAGAAGAATTGCCACCTATTTTCGACTTTATCACAGAGGAGCTGGTGGCACATGATAAGAGGAAGAGAACTCGTGAGGAGGAAAGTGTTGATGATGATGCTTCTCTGCTCCGTCAGCAAAAACGGGAGTGGAGTGATATGGAGGGAGCGCTGCGTGAATCGAGAGAGGAGGCTCGACAGAGAGCCGAGACTGAGGCAGTGAGAGTTTTTAGAGAAGGCACGAGCTCTGTTGGATCTGAGAATGCACCATTTCAAGCCTATAATATTGGAGATGACATTGGAGGCGTATCTACACCCTCCACCGACCAGGTAGCTAACACCTAGGTCACAAAAGTATGTTCCCTATTTTCTTAGTTTTTGTTTGGTATATATATGTGTTGAGAACGACACATGCTTTCTTGATGGGGGCGGGGAGGGATACCTGTGCATTCTTTTTTACTGAAGATAACCCGAGGGTTTTTCTTGCCGGATCTCTTTTCCCTCCGGTGTTCCATATCTAGTAGAACCGGCATGTTTAGAATTTTATTTTATGTTTTTTGTGTCAGTTGGAAGAAAGTAGGAAAACTAAAAGCAGTCAAGAGCTGAAATTGTTGAAAATAACTGTTTGATAATTTGATAGCCCTCCGAAAAGTTTTGTATATGTGTATGTGAAAGTTGACAAGTATGACCTATGTGAATCTTTGCATGGCATTGAAACTGTGAACTTGTTTATCATTGTATGGCTGTAACTAAACTAGCAATTGGTAGAAGTGATGATGTTGACCTGTGCTATGCGTGAGTGAGGTTTAATAGCTGAATTCGGTTGTGTGTGTCAATCTAGAACTTACCTGGTCAGTCGTACCGAGATAGAGCATAGGAGACTAGGAAAGGATCATAGGCTGTTTTTGATTTATGAGTCCACTTTAGCCTAAAAGACCTACCAAAAGTGAATAAAAGTCCCTTGATCCAAATGTTTGAGCTTAAATTGACCTTTATTTTTGTTTACACCAATTCACCTGCCTGATTTTATTATCAATGACGTTGTTTTGGCTCTGGTCCCTCCTTGGACATTGTGAAACTCAAATCAGAAAAATCACCTAAGTTGAGGGTGGCTATTATAGGGGTGATTAAGAAGAGTCGGGTGGAAAGAAAATTGGGTAATAAAAAAGGAAAAGAGCGGGTGTGGTATGCATGATGAAAAGAAAAATAATTATTGTCAAAAAGAAAGAAAAGAAAAGAAAAATAATGTGTGACATCAATGAGTTTTTGAATAAAGAGGAACCGCATCCGTAGTTGCAAAAGCAAAGAAAAAGAAGCAGTTAAAGGAAAAAAGGGAGAAAATAGAAATAAAGGTGAAAAGTGGAGTCAAGCGGTGTGTAGTGCCAAGGAGGGTTGAGCTAATAATTCCAAGCCCGAGCCTACGTTACAAGCCTAGAAGGTCCTATAGTGATCCTAGCTACTTGTCCAAAAATCGAGGTATTGAAAGTAAAGGCAAGCCTATGGTATTGTATGCACACAGTTCGAATTTTTTTGTGAGAGTGAGTGAATCTTACCTAGTCCCAAGAGGAATTTATTGACATAATCAAATACACGTGTGTGAGTATTGGACTTCTTTGAGGTGAGAGCATTTGGTCAACAAAATCATCTGCAAATTGTTTGGGTTAGTGTTATAGATTTATGTGCATGGTTGCAGGTGACAGTATTTTGTGATGTTTTGATTCCTCTGTGTTATGGTTGGAAATTTTGCATATGCATAGTGATTTGATTTGATATGATGAGGGAGGGGTTAGAAAATTTGATTTTGATGTGTAAGTGTGACTACCATAAGTTTCCTAGAGTTCTTCCGATTGAAGCGTCGAAGAAGTTTAGTTTGTTTTGTTTTATTTTGTTTTTGCCTGAGGACATGCAAAAGTTCTAAGTTGAGAGTGTTGATGTGCCATAATTTTACGACACTTTCGACTCTTAAAACCAAGAAATTATGCACATTCCAGGTATGTTTATATAGGTATAATGTGTTTTGTGCTTAATGTTGCAGGAAAATAAGTTCAGGATCGAACTGGTCGAATTAATGCTAAAAACAACTGAAAAGGTGACTGCCAGGCACTTCACGAGTCGTTAGCATGAGTCACGACTCATTGCTTAAGGCATGGGAAAAATATGGATTCTTGATGATGCAAGACAGTACACTTGACGAGTTGAGGAAACGACTCGTTACACCTGGTAACGAGTCGTGAGTTCAATCGTGAAGGCTGAGAAAAGAAATCTAGACAAAGTGGCCAGTGTAGTTGACGACAGACATCATGAGTTGTCACATGAAGGAACGACTCGTTGGCAGATCACTGGGACCAACCGTAAGGTGCACTGTACTTCCTGAGGAATTAGACCACGAGGGACCTAATGACTCGTGCTCAGGCATGACGAGTCATTAGGTGACCCATTGCCATAATTGGGTACGTAGCTGAGGACGACTGTTTTAAGAAAGGAACGACTCGTCAGAGGGACAAATGAATTGTCACCAAGCTCGTTGCCACTACCGACTTGGTTTTCAATTTTAATTAGGAAAAGGATTTCTTGAAACTATAAATACATAATTTAGGTTTATTTTTGAAGGACGATTTTTAGATGATTTTTAGAGGATTTTGAGACGATTTTTCTTGCAGTTCTAGAGTAACTGAGAGAGCCGACTTTATCAGTTTTCAACTAGAATTTTGGTATTGATCAATTGTTCTTGATTCAAGAAACAAAAGCAACATTAGGTTTTATTAATCTATTGTGGAGTTATTATTCAATCTACGTGATTTTTATTCTGCAATAATTTGTAAGTTGCAATTATGATTTCTTTAATATTTTGTGATTGTAATAATACAAGTATGAGTAGCTAAACCCATAAACTAGGTTTGTGGGAACCAAGATGAATTAACACACATAGGTAAAAACACTTAGTGATTCTTTAATGGGGTTTTATGCATGTATTCTTTTTTCCTTCATTTTGATTGATTCTTGACGGTTGCAAACTTTAGGACTTATCCTATAATATCTAAAAATAATAATGTCTACACCATTATGAGAAACAAGATATTCATTAATGTATATTAGAAATATGTAATTAATCTCAGAGTGTCAAAACATCATAAATGTATTAATCATAAGTATAGCCAAGACCCATTCTTTGAACATGTTCTTTAACTGTCTTTGGTTGTAATCCTTTTGTTAACGGATCTGCAATCATGAGATCAGTTCTAATATTCTTATGTGACACTCTTTGTTTATAAACTTCTTCCTTGACGGTAAAGTACTTTAATTTCACTAATGCTTAGCACTTTTGGAGTACTTATTGTTCTTGGAGAAGAATACTGCTGCAATGTTATCACAATAAATTTTCAGCGACTTAGTAATGGTGTCGACAACCCCAAGTCCTGAAATAAAATTTCACAGCCATAATGCATGAACTATTGGCTTCTACATATGCCACAAATTTTGCTTTCATCGTGGATGTAGTAATGACAAATTGTTTAGCACTCTTCCACGATATTGCTTGTAACACCTCGCGTGTTCTAGATCAGATTCTAGATTTCAAGGAAGAATTCAGGCAGGAGATGGGAAACATTTTGCTCAGGATGAGTAGGGGAACGACTCGTTAAGAGGCCCCACGAGTTGTGGTCAGACTCATGGGGAGAAGTTAGGATGAAATACGAGGGCAGAGGCCACGGACGGCCC
>JACEIK010000627.1:312955-367024 GCA_018107945.1 Datura stramonium
GTCATCAGCTCCTGTCATCTGGAGCTAGACAGCTAGAGGTCTATTTTCTTTCTTTTGTTGTACAGTACGGGTAGGCCGGGGCCCTGTCCCGACCATTTTACCAGTATTCCTAGAGGCTTGCAGTCTGTATATATTTCCATGTGATTAGTTGTGCCGGTCGTGTGGGGCCGTGCGTATATTCAGTTGTTTATATTGGTCGTGTGAGGCCTTATTCAGTTAGTAGTGGTGACCTTGTCTGTCACGTAGATGTTTAGCATCTGTTATATTGATTCAGAAGTAACTAGTCAGCATGGTGGCCTTGTCGGCCCACATAGGTTCCCTTATATTAAAGAGATTCTAGTTAGTTGTTTTTGTTGTACAGGTGGCTATAGGCCCAGCTGGCCGGGGACTATATCTACAGCCGCTATATAGCCCGTTGATTCCATGAATCAGAGTTAGAGCCAGCCAGGCACCAGAAGTGCTTAGGCTTAGTAGTCTAGCAGTTCATGTCCTAGTAGGGCACCAGGTTCTAGTCATACCCCCAAGGCGGGGCGTGACAGATTTTTCTCATGTTGCATGGTTTGCATATTATATAACGCACGCCCTCTCTAGTCCCAGTATTAGATGGCTGATTGACCGATGTCGCATTCCCTCTCTGGTCTAAGTATTAAATTGATGATTTTGTGATGTGTTATGCCAAAATCCTAGTCCAAGTATCAGTCAGGGTATAAAGTCTTGGTCTACGTATCAACTAGCAATATTTAAATTCCTTGTCCAAGTATCAGGTAGCCATCGAGTTGATTCTTTCAAACTCCAGTCCAAGTATTGAAAGTATTCTTATATGAATTAGTTGAGTTGTGTTTATGCACAGAGTCTCCATGTATGGTATAAAGTTATAGAGCTACATATTGTCTCTCTATAGCTTATCTTTCAGCTATATTCAGTTGTTATTTGTCATTATCTAGGTTGCTAGGTTCTAGAGTGTCAAGTTTTATCTATTACTTTCTCTGGTTCTATATATCTTTGACATTATTTTATTTACAACTTTCAATCTAACATACCAACGTATTTCTTTAATCTCATATCCCTTCACCTGGGGACCCCTGAAATCTTGCTAGAAGTGCAAGTAGGTTCTCGAATCTATAGTTTTTGTAGGAGCCTAGATTCAATCGAGAGTTGGTATGCTCCTTTCTTTTAGGAGCCATGTGTCTGACTTTCGTTGTGTTGAGTTTTGTGTACAGTATTTGCAGGCTATGGCCCTATCCTGGGCATTTCAGTTTTCTTACTCTTTAGTGGCTTTTGTGGGCTAGTTGTGTAGTTGTATAGTTTTAGTTCAGTGTGTGGCCTTACTATCATTCTTCAATTCTTTTTAGTTTTTATTATAGCCTTATCATCATTCTATCTTTTGTTATGTATGTTGAGACCTGGTCAGTCTGTTTTGATGCTACAGTTGACTATGACAGGTGCCCCAATTGGCCTCAGGGTTGTAGTATAGACATTATATAGCTGACTTCTCCATCTTTTTGTGAATCGAGTGCTAGTCGCGCCCTACCATAGTTTTCGGACATTATAATTACTTTCTTAGCTTAGGGTTCGCCTGCATTTTTTCATCCATGATTCTTTCATAGGAGGCTTACTTTTTATTGAATTGGTCATAATAATGTAGTTAATGTGTCATAGTGTGTGGGTCCCATGATAGATTGCTAGGCGACATTCTTAAGAGTACGTGCCTACTTGTTGAGTTGTCTTTAGTTGAACAAAATATTTTTGACTTAGTATGTGGTAGCAATTGAGTTCCTAAAATTCTTGTATTAATTCTTGGAAACAGTGTTCTCCCTTAAAATTTTTGCCATAGTTGTTTGCTATTGACTTGTGTACCTCGACTTTTGACATGAAGTTTTGGCAATGTGTCCCTAGTTGAGAGTGATTTATTTAGTCATTTTGATATCCATGTGTCAAAGTATGGAAAATAATTTTTCTTTTTCACTTGATTTGGTCGCACTATAGAACTTGCCTTGCTACTTATGCTCAACTTAGAATTGACTATGGGTTGTAGAGATCAATATAGGCCTTCTTTTTGTTTCAAAAGACACATATTCCTAAATAGACCTGCCAAATGATGCATGTATCTCTAGTCTCCCCTTTTGAGCCTTTGACCTTTTCTTGATCCACTAAAATGAATTCATTCCAAAATCAGTTCTCATGTTGTCCTTCTTTTGAACTCATCCTCCTTGACACTTTTTAGATATGATGAAAATGATAAAAAAAAGGTGTAAGTTAGGTGTGATAAGGTAGGAAAGAAAGAAATTGTCCAAAAGATGACTATTTGATTATATCCCAAGGTGTATTGGAGCAACGAGCTAAAAATAAGGGAAAAAGAAAGAAACAAAAGAGAAAAAGAGAAAAATGAAAATTGAGATCACAAAAATACTTTGGGGTGTCAAAAGTTTCTAAGAAAAGATAAGGGAAGCAAGGGGGGATCATATAGGTAAAAAGGTTGTGGAAAAGTGATGAAGTGTTCAAAGATTATAAATGAGTCACTAAAAGCATATTTGTATCCTACCAGCCTTTTGACCCTCATTACAATATAGAATTACTCTTGTGTGATCTTAACCCGGATATTCCAAAGGAAAGGCACTTGAGTAAACAAGCAAGCATATGCTAGTTGTAACCTATCTTGTGAACTTGTTTGTGAGAATTGACTATATTTCACTCCTCTATTGATCTTGTGTGTCCTTATTTTGTGTGTTAGCATTAATGTGTTGTGAGTTTACAATACTTTCATGTCTTAAAACTTGAAATAAGCATGGACATAGATGTGTTTATATGGATATGAGGCCCACCTTCCTTAATTTCAAGGAAAATAGATATTAGAGCTGAATTGTGCAAAAGATGGAGAAAAATTGCAGAAAAGTGGTTAGTACGAACCTCAGTACGAACTATTTTGAGAGTGTTGGGAAAGTCTATGCCAAGAGTGATAAGGTAAAGGCGACTTATGGCTCATGCTACAAGCTGTACCATCCTCGTATGAGTCGTACCATGGTAGTCATAGGAAACATCAGAAGATGTTACATAGGCTGAGTCTCCTGGGACAAGTAGTAACCACGAATCATAAGATCTACCTACCCATACTAACTAGTCGTGGAAAAGTTCAGAAGAAGTAAAGACTGGTAGGTCTAATGGTACGAGAAGGAGTCAAAGGTCGTAAAACCAAGGTGCGAGTCGTACCAAGCCATTCGTGATAAAGTTTAGAAGATTGCATGAATTTTTAGTAACAAACTAGAACTGATTGTATGACTTATAGGTTTATGGTACGTGTCAAGCGAGTTCACAACACTTAGCCAGATTCAGCAAAGACCAGCCAATGTACGAGTCAAGGTAGAACAAGTATAATCAAGTTATGTGTTGTAGGTGAAGTCAGCAATAGTTTTGAGTAGTTTTCCTATTTACTTAGGAGAAGGTTCCAAATATTTGTATAAATACTTTTTAGGTTATTTCCAGTAGATATCCACAGATTGAGATTTTTTACACCGAAACACATTGAGAGACAAGTTGTTGTTAACATTTAATTCAATTCTTAGAGATTTCTTCCTTGTTCTTGAATTATTCATCATCAATTCTTGCAATAATCAAGTAGGTTTTCTTCCAATCATCGTTGTAAGTATTAACTTAATTTGTTTTTCTATGAATGCTTATAATTTTCTTACAATCATGAGAGATTAAAACGTCCACAACCAGTATTGTGGGGACCATGATGAATTAACAAACTAGGGTTGCATAGTGTGATTCTAAACCAATGCTAAACACTTGTATTGTATTCTCTTCTTCTACGAAGCGCAATGTTAGAACTTTCCTGAATTCTTTATTTGCTTAAACCTAGAGAAGTAGAGATTAGGAAATGAGAATTAAAACAAAGTCTTGATCTTTATAGTTCATTGTATAACGTGAGTTGCGGATGCAGGATAGTTAATTTGGGACAAATTTGATAAGAGTTGATGTAAAATCGCTTGTGAGGCCTTACCTAGTGATTGAGTATAGTCATCCAATATGGATGAACCAGTCGTTTGGATGACCCCTAGTTATGAAGTTCTGCAAGTAAGAATTGGGATATATAACAAGTGTAAAACCCATAGTATTTATGAATCCATGGGGAACACTTATCCTAGTTAATCGCATAATATTGATAAATAACAACCAATTCTCAATCTTGTCTTATAATTGTGACATGACCCGAATGGTGGCCCGAATTGAAACATAGGACAAGAAGTCCCGAGAGACCCCAAGTCAACCCATGGCATAAGCATACATCTAACTCAACCAAAGAAACCAAATAGTCAACAATATAATCATAACAGAAGTCTAACTTAAACATAACATCAGAGTACACAATCTGAAGCTGAATACAACCATATGTCTGAAAAGCCTCTAAACATGACGAGTTGATGGGACAAGACCCCAAATAACTCAACAATATGAAAATGAAAGTACGTAAGAAAATCTGAATTAGTTAGTCCTCGGGATATGAGGACTCACCAATAAAAAAGGTGTTAACTCTTAAGTCGAACTATGAGCGGGGTTGAACCTGAGAGTCGGGTCTTGTATAATGAAACGATACAACATAGAGTATGCGGTTAGTACATGGAATATACCATGCATGTAAGGTAAGTAAAACATCTTAAGTAAATAAATTATTTAAATACATGCATAATTTAAAACATAAACATTAAGAATTTGAGAGTAGGTCTTTCATGCATTCTTTCTAAAATCATGATCTCATCATACAACATAGAGTATGCGGTTAGTACGTGGAATCAATTGACTCAAAGATGAAATCTGATATTCATAGTTAAAACTGAATATTGAGTCAAACCTACTTTAGAACATGCATACATATGTAAATCTCATGAGTAATGGACATGCATAACTAAAATCAAGAGGAACAATGGGAGACTCGTCTTTTAACCGACATACCACGATATAGCTTACATGGTCCCAACAATCACACTCAAGTGGGTAGAGTCGTCCAAAGCCTTGTCAGGGCTAGGTATTATACCATGATATCGATATCAAGCTCATGGGACAATAGGGCCAGGGATAGCTTATAAGGGAGGTCCCAAATTCATAATGCATAAACCTATGTTGGCGCGTAGTTCTGAGGCATAGGGTGATTAACCCTTAGCCTTCTCGGTGCTAGACACTACTACCAAAAACATGCATATGCTCTACATCTTGAATCAACGAAGCTCAACATCATCTATTGACGAAGCTCAATCATCAAATACATCTCATTTTTTAAATCATGCATATGAGAAGCTTTAGCTCAAAACATACCACAAGCTGAAAGAATATTGGGAGCCTTCACTCTAAAACCATGTGCCAAGCTATGCATATGAAAATCTTTAACTCAACCCATACCACAAGGTGAAAGAATATTCGGAGCCTTCCCTTCAAAAGCATGTGGTAAGTTTAATTCGAGAAATCATCAATCATTCTTAAGCATATGGGCATTGTCCAAAGCTTTATCATACTTTGAAATACTCAATTAATACCGAAAACATGATTATAATATGGGTAGCTTGAAAACATGCTTTTCATCGTAATATCTCATCATAATCATATATTCATCACAAATCTCACCTTTCATGAAATTTTCATCAATGGGCGTTTTAATTCATAAAGCTAGAAACATGATTTTTAATTGAAAACATTATAAAACTCGCCCATGCTTCATAATTCAATGGTATAAACATAGTTAAATCATACCTATATAAAGAATTAGGAACTTCATACATTGGGTTAAAACCCCATAGATTAACAAAGAAAATTCATGATTTAGAGAGGGATTGGGCATGGGTGTGAAAGAAATCACCCATTCATAACCCTATATACCTGTTGGTAGCTGATCCTTACACTTCTTTGATAGCCCAAGAAGAAATTGAAGAGGAATTAATGAACGCTAGGCTTGATCACCCTCTCTAGTCTTCTACCTTGCATGCATGAATGAAAAAGGCCTAATGGTCCCAATGAGAGACCTAACGACTAGATGGTCCCAATGAGAGACCTAACGACTCGTTCCCTCTAACCACGACTCGTGTCTTGATCCGTTAAGTACACTGCTCAACAGGTCTCCTAGTCTCATAACGGAAGACATCATGACTCGTTAGTGGGTGACCACGACTCATGCTCACCACTCGTGATGTACACTTCCTAAATACCATGAATTCCTCAGCTAGCTGACTACGACCCTCCCACGAATCATAGGGACTGACCACGACTTGTGGAGTCTTTCCTTCAAGTACACTGCCTCTCCTCTTCTCTTTTTCTTACTCACCTACCCACGACTGACCTAACGACCCGTGGGGCCTAACCACGAGTTGTGTTCATGTCATGGAATCCAAACTCAAAAATTTCAAATTCATTCCCTAACCTCCCCACGAGTCACATCACGACTCGTGGGATCCTCTCACGAGTCTCCTCACGACTCGTTCTGGGTTTGGTTCCATATTTTAGGTTTTTTACTTCGTTTCATCTCCCGGGTCTTATCCTTGGGCTTCCGGGGTATAACAAATTTCTTTTATAAAATCCTCCCTTTTTGGAGATAACATACTTAAAAGCTTAAGTGCTAGCGTTATTCTACATCCTGACCTTATTCCCTGTGGGATCGCAACCTTTGTTGGGCTCTTTATTCACAAAGTCCAGTTCATACTTTATCAGGAGTGTGAGTTTGAGCATTATTAAGAACTGGCGCCGTTACTGGGGAATATGGACTAGGATTAGAGTAATTGTTGTGTTTAACTTTAGTTGTTACTTCCTCATTTACATTTTCTTTTTCATCTATGATTCATTCAGGCTACAGCAAGGACGCCTCACCTCAAGAACCACCTGTGTGAACACCCATATGGAATATAAGTAGAGGCTTCTAGTGTTCATGGGAGTGATGATGAGTATTAATACACTAGAAGCCGTCCTAATGAATTATGAGGGAGATGGAGTATCGAGGTACGCAGAGTTGGTAAATGCTTTAGAGGGAATGGGGTTGTATAACTTCAGGCAAAAAAAGTTAGACCTTGACTTAAGGAACAGTGCAACTGCTCCAGCAAAACTATCAGTGGAGGTACCACTAGTTCTGGAACTTAAGGCATTACCTTCCCATCTAAGATATTCATTCTTTGGAGAAAATAACACCTTTGCCAGTGACTATTGCAGCAGACTTGGTAGACTGGCAAGTGGAGGCTCTGGTTGCAGTATTGAAAAAGCATAAAAAGGCAATTAGATGGAACATTGCAGATATCACTAGGATCCTTCTGGGAATATGCACCCACTAAATCTAGCTTGAGCCGAATTATGTACCAAGTATAGAGCATCAGCAATGACTAAACCCACCTATGCAATAGGTGGTAAATAAAGAGATAATCAAGTGGCTAGACGCTGGTGTAGTTTACCCCATTGCTGATAGCAAGTCGGTGAGTCCAGTATAGTGTGCGCCAAACAAAGGAGGGATAACCATGATATGAAATGAGAAAAATGAGTACCAACAAGACCGGTCATGAGGTGCTGGTGTGCATGGACTACCAAAAACTGAATCATTAGACCTATAAGGACCATTTTCCAATGTCTTTCATGGATCAAATTCTTGACAGGTTGGTAGGTAGAGGCTGGTACTATTTTCTTGAAGGTTATTTGGGGTACAATCAGATCATTATAGCCTTGGAAGACCATGAGAAAACCACCTTCACTTTCCTATGTAGATCATTTGCTTTTAGGAAAATGTTCTTTTGGTTGTGTAATTCACTAGCCACATTCCAACACTGTATGATGTTGATCTTCTTAGATAGGGTATAGGACACCATCAAGGTATTTATGGATGATTATCAGTTTTGGGTGGGTCATTTGAATCCTGCTTCAAGAATTTGAGGAAAGTGTGGAACATATGTGAAGAAATTAATCTGATCTTAAATTTGGAGAAATGTCACTTCATTGTCAAAGAAAGGATAATGTTGGATCACAAAATCTCGGGAAAGGGAATAGAGGTGGAAAAGGCTAAAATTGAAGTAATAGTGGGATTGCCACCATCGATCTCTTTAAAGGGGTCAAAAGCTTTTTAGGGCATGCAGGATTCTATAGGATGTTCATCAAGGACTTATTAAAGATTGCACAACCATTTTGCAAACTTCTTGAGAAGGAGGTGAACTTCATATTTGATGAGGCATGTGTGAAGGAATCTGAATGCCTAAAAGAGGTGAACTTCATATTTTAAAGGAATCTGCTATTCGAGGTAATGCGTGATTCTAGTTTGGCCCTTAGTGCTGTTCTGAGCCTACGGAGAGCGAACATTTTTCACCCCATCTATGACCTAGTAAAACACTTAATACCGCTCAAAAGAACTACACAGCCATTGAACAAGAGCTACTAGCAATGGTCTTTAAATTTGAAAAAATTCAAGCATTCTGGCTTGGAACTAAGATAATTGTCCGTACAGACCATGTTTCACTGAGGTACTTGATGTTGAAAAAGGATACTAAAGCCCGGCTGATCAGATGGGTGTTGTTGCTCCATGAATTTGAATTTGAGGTAAAAGATAGAAAGGGAATAGAAAAGTAGGTTGTCGATCACTTGTCCAGACTAGAAGTTGAGGCTAGAGCAAGGGATGAGATTGATATTAATGTTGCCTTTCTAGATGAACAGGTCCTGGCTGCATCTCAAGAATTGATCCCTTGGTTCGCTAACTATGCAAATTGTTGGGTGAGCAACATGATTCTAGAAGATATGACGTCCCTACAAAGGAAGAAGATCATGTTTGATGCTCGAATATACTATTGGGATGAACCATATCTATTCTGCATTTGTACAAATGGATTTATTCGGAGATGTGTGCTAGAGGTAGAGATGTTGAGCATTTTTTAGGCTTGCCACTCATCCCCGATTGGGGGTCATCATAGTGGAATTCGAACTGCTCATAAAATTTTTCAATGCTTATTATTGGCCCTCCATCCACCAAGATGCTTACGATTTTGCCATGTCATGTGATTAGTGCCAAAGGCAAGGTGGCACTACTCATAAGCATGAGCTACCATTAACCCTGTTACGACCCGACGTACACCCAGATCGTAGACACGGGACAAGGAACCTCAAGAGACCCCAAGTCGACCCACGGCATATGCATAAATCTAATCTCATTTACTAAAGCGGAATACAAAGCATAAAACATAGCGGATATGTAATCATAGTGTAACAATTGGAAGTACTCGGCATATACATAAGCTAAGTCCTACACCCTGCCTGAAAGCCTTACTACATAAGATTGGTTGATGGGAAAACATCCCCAACTAACCTGACCAATACTAAAACATAAATAACATAAAATTTTGTCAAATGGTCCTCGGAACATGGAGACTCACTAAAAATCTGAGGGCGTAAGATGAGATTGACTAAGGATGAGAGATGAGCCTGAGATCCGGACCCTGTATCATGAAACGGTACAACATAGAAAGTATGCGGTCAGCACGTGGAATGTATCGAGTATGCAAGGTAAGTAAAATAGACATTTAAAAGTAAAATAAAACTCATAAGTAAATGTGGTAGAAGGACATCGTGCATATATCATAAAATCCGTAAGATAATATGAGACTCAAGGATTTCAAATAATTCATAAAGCGTTCATAATCATAATCGTAAGTAAATATTATCAAAACATAACGTGAGACAATAACATGAACATAACAATGTATAAGACATGCGAAACAATGGGAGGACTCGTCATAATCGACACCATAATGGTAGAGCCTTTCATGATGCCCCAACTATCTCGCTCAAGTGGGCAGAGTCGATCCTGGCTTGCCAGGCGAGAGTTGGGCATTAGGCATGATATTACAATTGAGGGAATCATTATTAATACAATATACCATTAGAAACCCATGGTGGCATGTGGTTATGAGACACCAGCGTAGTCCTTTGAACGCCGGGCTACTCGATGCTAGAAACGGCTCCCAAAAACATGCATATAGGCTCATACGTCAATCAATAACATCATGAATTAAGATTCACTGGCTAAAACATAACATTTATCATCATTGATCCCCTTTAAAACTGGCTTATCCAAGAATCAAGGCCCTTTTTATCAGCCGACAATATAAATTGATAAATCATGTAATTCATCTTGTAAATCGTAAATCATTCTTCAACATGTGGGCATTTCCCAATACTTCAACATACTCACTTCTTTCAAAATATGCTCATAAACATGGGTAGCTTGAATTCATGATTTTCCATCATCAATAAACTCAAAATATTGAATACTCTTCATAAATCGTAAGTTTAATGAACCTTCATCAATGGGAATTTTAGATTAAAAAAGTTGGAATCATGATTTCGAAGAAAATAATATAAAACCCGCCCATCATTCATAATTTAATAATTAAAACTCAATTAGATCATACCCATGAAGAGAAATCACATTTTCATGCATTTGGGTAACNGAAGAGAAATCACATTTTCATGCATTTGGGTAACACCCCATAGAACTTGAATAGGAGAATTCATGATTTAAATCGAGGCATGGGTGTGAAAGGATTTCACCCATTCTAAAACCCTACTTACCTGGAAATGGACTGATTTCAATGTTCCTTGAATACCTAGAAAGAAATTGATGGAATTTTGGAGAAGATTACTTTGAAACTCCCTAAAACCCCTATAAACGCTCTTGCATAGGAATGGGTATGCATTAGGGACTTAACCCATCTTATGACACTCAGAGAAACACAAAACGATGTAGTTTAGGGTCACAAGGCATGGGAAAGTCCAAATTTCCCTTAATAAAATTTCCCCTTAAAACTGCTCTGGACGGACCAACGACCGATCCAACGACTCGTTGGAAGATACCACAACTCATGGTATCGAGTCATTAGGTCCACTGCCTCACGACAAACCTTAGGTTCTTTCCACGACTCATTAGGACTAGTCATTTCTTCAATCAACGGGTCGTTGGAATGACCTTCATCAACCCCTTGACCACTCTGAACTTCCCTTACCACGACTTGTGGTGGGTTCCAACGAGACGTGGTCTCAATCCGTTGTATGAACTAGAATTCTCAACCCACAAGTAACGACTACAAACAATGGGCCTCGCTTCTCACCACGAATTGTTGGATGCCCCATTGTTTCCCCATCTACCTAAGTTCAGCCCTTCATACGACCGTAACAACGACTAGTTGTTCCTGACAATGAGTCGTTACACTATCCGCTGTAACCATTTCTTCCCTGAACCCCCATACCAAAACTGCTTCCAACGACTCGTGGTATCAAACCACGAGTCGTTGAGTCGCCCGTCCTTTGATACTTTTTCCAATTTTCTGCATTTTTCAAATTCAACTCCCTGGTCTATTCTTAGGCCTTCCCGAGGTATTACAATATCTCCCCCTTGAAAACATTCATCCTCGAATGTAGGAAACAAGTAGAGAACAGAAACATACAATTTATAATACCCATATACTAATCATTTTAACCAAATTTTTCACGGGATGACATCCTCCGAATAAAACCACATAGCTCAACTTATCTCATACTTCACATACACATTCATACATATAAAAGAAATTTGTACACATGAAATGAACATGAAAACTATATAGAGTCATAGGGAAAAAACTGATACCTCAATTCGGAACTGAGCTGGTAGAGAACAAACGTGGCTATCTAGCCATCATATCCGCTTCGGCTTCCTGCGTAGCTCCCTCAACATGCTGATTTCTCCACAATACTTTAACTGAAGCTACTTCTTTGTTCCTTATCTTATGGACTTGACGTTCTAAGATTTTCACCAGAATTTATTCATAGATGAGGCTATCCTTTACACCAATGTTGTCTAACGGGGCTACTAATGCTGGATCACCCAAGCACTTTTTCAAGAGCGATACATGAAACATGGGATGAACTGAAGCTAACTCTGAAGGAAAGTCCAATTCATACTCCACCTTACCGACTCTCCTTATATCCCGATAAGGACCCATATATCGGGGACTGAGTTTTCCCTTCTTCCCAAACTGCATGACTCCCTTCATGGGAGATGCCTTTAGAAATACCCAATCATCCACCTCAAACTCGAAATCTCTTCTTCTCAAATCGGCATATGATTACTGATGACCTTATCATCTAAACCTTCACCATCGCCTCGTGAACTGAATCTGTCCCTATCATAGTTTCCTCACAAACGTCAAACCATCCGACGGGAGATCTACACCTTTTCCCATAAAGAGCCTTGAACGGTGCCATTTGGATACTGGAATGGTAGTTGTTATAATAAGAAAACTCGATTAAGGAAAAATGATCATCCTAACTACCTTTAAAATCCATGACACATGCCCTCAACATGTCCTCAAGAGTCTTGATTGTCTTTTCTACTTGGCCATCCGTTTCCGAATCGAATGCGGTTCTGAGCTTAACCTGAGTCCCAAGACCCTTTTGGAAAGACCGCCAAAATTAGGAGATAAACTGAGTACCTCGGTCTGAAATAATAGAGAAGGGAACTCCATGAAATCGAACCAACTCCCGAATATAAAACTTGGCATAATCATCCGCTGAATCCTTGGTCTTGACCGGTAGGAAGTGTGCTGTCTTAGTTAACCTATCTACCACCGCCCAAATTGAGTAATAGTGTCGGCAAGTGCGAGGTAGGCCTGTAACGAAATCCATATTTATTTCCTCCCACTTCCAAGTGGGAATGCGAATATCCTGAAGTACACCTCCCGACCTTCGATTCTCAACCTTCACTTGCTGATAGTTTGGACATTTGGCTATGAACTCTACAATTCCCTCTTCATACCATCCCACCAATAGATTTCCCACAAATCCCAATACATCTTCGTAGATCGCGGATGGATGGAATATATGGTACTATGTGCCTCGTGCAATATCCGAACCCTCAAATTATCAATATTCAGGGCACATAGCCGACCCTGATATCGTAGAACACCATCTCCCCCTTGGGAGAAAACCTCCACCTTTTGACTCCACACTGCTTCCTTCAGCTTCCTCAAAGTAAGATCCTCATCTTGCTTAGATTTGACATCCACCACTAAGGACAATTCTGACCCATTCTACACAATAACGCCGCTATCAGTCGAGTCGATCAATCTAACTCCCAATCTTGCAAGTCAGTGGACATCCTTCACCAACTCCTTCTTTCCCTCATCCACGTGGGACACACTCTCCACAGAGAGCCTACTAAGCGCATCCGCAACCATATTAGCCTTCCCTGGATGGTAGAGGACACTTATGTCGTAGTCCTTTAGTAACTCCAACCACCTCCTTTGTCGAAGATGTAGATCTTTTTGTGTGAACACATATTGTAAGCTTTTGTGATCCATAAACACATCCATGTGGACCCCATAAAAGTGATGTCGCCATATATTCAATGCAAACACCACCACGGCCAACTAAAGATCATGGGTCGGGTAATTCTTTTCATGAACTTTCAGCTGTCTCAAGGCATATGCTATTACCTTCCCTCGATGAATCAACACACATCCTAGTCCGACACTCGAAGAATAATAATATACAACAAAGCCATCATTACCCTCTGGTAAAGTCAACACTGAACCTGAAGTGTGTCGGGTCTTCAACTCTTGGAAGCTTTTCTCACAAGAATCCGACCATTGGAACTTCACCTTTTTCTGAGTCAACTTTGTCAATGGGGCTGCAATTTATGAAAAGCCCTCAATGAATCGTTTGTAGTAGCCTGCTAAGACCAAGAAACTCCAAATTTCTGAAGGATATACCGGTCTGGGCCAATTCTTCACTGCCTCAATCTTCTGGGAATCTACCCTTATGGCTTCACTTGATACCACATGACCCAGAAATGCCACCGAGTCTAGACAAAATTCACACTTACTTAACTTTGCATATAGCTGTCAATCCCTGAGGGTCTGAAGCACTACCCTCAGGTGAGCGGCATGCACCTCCTCGCTCGGTGAGTATATCAAGATGTCATCAATGAACACAATCAGGAACATGTCCAAATATGCCTTGAACACCCTGTTCATTAGATCCATAAAAGCTGCAGGAGTATTGGTTAGTCCAAAAGACATAACAACAAATTCTTAGTGACCATACCGAGTCCTGAAAGTGGTCTTCGGGATGTCACTCTCCCAAACCCTGAGCTAGTGATACCCAGACATGAGATCAATCTTGGAGAAGCACTAGAAACCCTGAAGATGGTCAAAAAAATGAATTATCCTGGGTAAGGGGTACCTGTTCTTGATGACAACCTTGTTCAACTGCCGATAGTCAATACACATGCGAAGGGAACCGTCCTTCTTTTGAACAAATAGAACTGGTGCACCCCATGGAGACTAGCTCGGTCTAATGAATCCCTTATCCAACAGATCCTTTAACTGATCCTTTAATTCCTTTAGCTCGGCTGGAGCCATCTTGTAGGGAGGAATAGAGATAGGCTGCGTATCGGGTAAGAGATCAATGTCGAAGTCGATTTCTATCTCAGGAAGAACACCTGGCAATTCGTCGGGAAAAATATCTGGATACTCACACACCACTAAAACTTATTGAATAGTCAGGGTCTCGGACTCAACATCCTTAACCCCAACAAGATGATACACACAACCCTTGGAAATTATCTTCCTGGCCTTAAGATAGGAAATAAATTGACTTGTTGGTACCGTCGAACTAACCTTCCACTCCAACACTAACTAACCTGGAAAATGAAATTCCACCGTACGGGTCATACAATTAATCGAAGCATAACATGCAAACAACTAGTCCAATCCAAGAATAATGTCAAAGTAAGTCATGGCTAACTCTACAAGGTCTGCAGAGGTAACCTTATGCAACACAGTGACCGGGCATTCTCTATATGCTCATCTAGCTATGATCGAATCACCAACAGGGGTAAAAAATGAAAACAGTTCTGACAAGGTCTCGGGACTAACTCCACGACTACTAGCAATGTAAGAACTCACAAAAGACAAGGTAGCTCCCAGATCTAGCAAGGCATAAACATCAATATGGAAACACGTAACATACTAGTGACCACGTCTGGCGAAGCCTCCTACTCCTGGCACGAGGCAAGGACATAGAATCGATTTTGGCGTTGTCTGCCACCTCCACTAGTCAATGCTCCCTGCGTAGCAGAACGGCCTTGAGCTGCTACTGACCTAGTGGTCTGTGAACGACCCCTATCATCACTCTGTCTAGCATATAGGCACACTCGGCATATGTGCCCAGATCTACCAAACCCATAGAAAATATCTGAACTGAGCAGGCACTCCCCGGCATAACTCTTGCCACATTTCCCGCAGGCTGGAGTGGTATACTCTAACTGGGATCCCCTCTGATCCCTCGACCCTGAAGCCCTGCTCCTTTGATCCCCCCTGGATCTTGATGGAACACTAGCTGATTATGGTGCTGGGGCTAGTAATTTCCGCTTAAACTATGGACGGTAACCACCACCGAACCTCTAATCCGAAAACCCACGGCTATCCGTCCGAGCCCTCTTTGCCTCCCTCTCCCTCTCATGAGCCGCCTCCATCTTCTGGGCGTACTACACTATTCGAGGAAAGTCCATATCCTAGTGGAGCATGGAAATCCTACAATCTTTGTCTAAATAACCAGACACACCATAAAGGAATCGGCTCATCCGCGCCCTATGATCCATTACTAACTCTAGGGCATACCTTGACAAATGAGTGAACTCAAGCGAATACTCTAGCACTATCATCTTTCCCTTCTTGCGATTAACAATCTCTGTTTCTTTCAACTCCCTCATCTCCCAAGGGAAGAACCCTTTGAGAAAAGCCATGTGGAACTCATCCTAGCTGATAGGGCCCGCTGCCCTGCTGTCCTTCCATTGCTTGTACCAAATATGAGCTACCTCTTTTAGCTGATAAGAGGCCAAGTCCACACACTCCCCATTTGTCACCCCAATAACCTGAGTGACCTTCAAGATCCCTTCAATGAACTCGTGTGGATCCTCGTCCACCTTTGATCCTGTAAACTCAGGAGGGTTCATCCTCACGAAGTCTTTAATCTGAGCTGACGCTACATTGCCATTCTGTGGGACCTGGAAACAACATTCTTGTTGACTTGAGCGGTCAAGGCCTACGCCAACATCTGAATAACCGCCCGAAACTAAGCGTGAACAGCTAGCTCTGGTTCCTGGGGCTCCTTAACTGGTGGGGCTTGCTGATGCCCATGGTCAGTGCCACCCCTGTTGCCTTCATCGTTTCCATTCCTCCTTCCGTTCATTCTTCTCGGAGCCATATTCTACAATCGCAAATCACACGAATCAGAAGGAAGGAGAGACTAAACGTCTAGTACCTTCTCCATCAAAGGTGTGGCACGCTTCACACCCATGAAAAAGACTCTACTTAATTCGGCTTTCAGACACCCTATGACACTCCAAACCTATGGCTCTAATACCATGTTTGTCACGATCCGAACGTACACCCAGATCGTAGACATGGGACAAGGGACCCCGAGAGAGCCCAAGTCGACCCATAACACATGCACACATCTATTCTCATTTAATAAAGCGGAATACTAAGCATAAAACATAGCTGATACGTAATAATAGTGTAAAACCCGAAAGTACTGGGCATATAAATAAGCTGAATTCTACACCATGCCTTAAAGCCTTTACTAGATAAGATTGGTTTATGGGACAACATCCCCAACTAACCCTACCAATACTGAAACATAAGTAACATAAAAGTCTGTCAAATAGTCCTCGGAACATGAGGACTCACCAATAATCTGAGGGAGTAAGCTGAGATGGACTAAGGATGAGGATGAGCCTGAGACCCAGACCTTGTATCATGAAAAGATACAACATAGAAAGTATGCGGTCAGACGAGTATGAAAGGTAAGTAAAATGGACATTTAAAAGTAAAATAAAACTCATAAGTAAACGTGGGAGAAGGACATCATGCATATATCACAAACTCCGTAAGAAAACATAAGGCTCAAGGCTATCAAATCATTCATAAAGCATTCATAATCATAATTCGTAAGTAGACACTATCAAAACATTACATGAGCCAATAACATAAAAATAACAATGCATAACACATGCGGAAAAATGGGAGGACTCGTCATAACCGACACCATCATGGTAGAGCCTTTCATGATGCCCCAACTAACTCGCTCAAGTGGCCAGAGCCGACCCTGGATTGCCAGGCGAGGGTCGTGCATTAGGCGTGATATCACATTTGAGAGGGTCATTATCAATACAATATATCATTAGAAGCCCACGGTGGCACATGGTTATGAGACAACAGCGTAGTCCTTTGAATGCTAGGCTGCTCGGTGCTAGACACGGCTCCCAAAAATAAGCATATAGGCTCATCGTAAATCAATAACATCATGCATTAAAATTCATTGGCTAAAAGATAACATTTATTATCATTGATCCCCTTTAAAACATGCTTAACCAAGAATCAAGGCCCTTTTTATCGGCCGACATTATAAAGCGATAAATCAGGTAATTCATTTCATAAATCGTAAATAATTCTTCAACATGTGGCATTGTCCAATACTTCAACATACTCAGTTCTTTAAAAATATGCTCATAAACATGGATAGCTTGAATTCATGCTTTTCCATCATCAATAAACTCAAAATATTGAATACTACTCACAATCATAACTTTCATGAACCTTCATCAATTGGCATTTTAGATTTAAAAAGCTGAAAACATGATTTTAAAGAAAATAATATAAAACCTTCCCATCATTCATAATTCAATAATTAAAACTCAATTAAATCATACCCATGAAGAGAAATCACATTTTCATGCATTTGGGTAAAATCCCANACATTTTCATGCATTTGGGTAAAATCCCATAGAACTTGAATAGGAGAATTCGTGATTTAAATCGAAATTGGGCATGGGTGTGAAAGGATTTCACCCATTCTAAAACCCTACATACCCGAAAATAGGCTGATTCCAATGTTCCTTGAATACCCACAAAGAAATTGATGGAATTTTGGAGAAGAAGACTTTGAATCTCCCTAAAACCCCTCTAAAAGATCTTGAATGGGATTGGGTATTCGTTAGGGACTTAACCCATCTTATCACACTCATAAAAACACAAAACAACGTAGTTTAGGGTCTCAAGGCATGGGAAAGTCTAAATTTCCCTTGATGAAATTTCCCCTGAAAAATGCTCTGAACGGACCAACGGCCGACCCAACGGGTCGTAGCAAGATACCATGACTCGTGGTATCGCGTTGTTGGGTCCACTGCCTCAGGACAAATGTCACGTCCTGAGTTCATACCCTAGCCGTAACACATGACAAGGAACCCCGAAAGGCTCCAAGTCGACCCATGGCATAATCATGGAATACACTTAACTACAGACATGACTAACAACATGAATAAGCGGAAGCTAATATAAAGAGTTTAATATAAACCATAAGGACAATTTAATAACACCTAGATACAACGTTGAATTTGTCTAGACAAGTTTTAAAGACTTCTACTAAACTGATGAGTTGCTAAGACAAGCCCCCAGCTAAAATCCTAAAATCTGAAAACTGAACATGACGAAAATGTACACGTAACTCATGCCCTCGGAAGATGACTCACCACTAGCAGCTGAATAGAGATGGAGAATGTGTAACCGCGAGGCTGAGTCCGGAAACCTTAATCTATATCATGAGACGATATAGCACAAAAAGGCATGCGGTTAGTACATGGAATGTACTAAGCATGCGAGATATCATAGATCAATAAACACACAAATATATGATAAGGAAATAACCAAGTACATTAACATAACTGATTTACCATGCGTCAATCCTCTTGAGAGCCACTTATACATATACATACATGGAACTTTCTTTAGGATTTCATTCCATGGAAACATCATCGAAATCATGCATAAAGGTCATATATTGAAAATCTACCATTGATTGAGACTGCCTCCTACCACAACTGATTTAAACCGAAAACATGAGCTAAGAGAGCCATTCTCTACTAAGGAGAGTCCCTGGCTTACTAAGGGACACATTATCAACTAGGGAGTGTCCCAATCTGTACAAGGAAAACATTCTCAACTAAGGAGTATCCCAATCTGGACAAAGGAACACATTCTCAACTAAGGAGTGTTCCAGACTGACTAAGGGAAACGTTCTCGATTAAGGAAGTTCCCAGACTGACTAAGGGAAACGTTCTCGACTAACGAAGTTACTTGTTTGGACTAAAAAATGTAGGCTATTAATACAACATCTTATCATATGTATACTAAACAACTGCAGCTAACCAAAGACATGAGCATTTACTAATTCCCTTCATACAACATTCATTTCAAAAGGACTGGGGCTACTTTCTGCTAGCAACAAGCCCAATATTCTGAAATATCATTCTCATGCTTTATCATCATAATACATATCACCATGGAGCCATGTAAATATTTCCTCAAAGGTCTTACATTAGTTAGCATCTTTAGATTCACATCATGCATAATATATTCACAATATTTTATGTTCCGGACTCATACCATTCGACATATATCATAGTGGCATTCATGATCCATAGATCTGATTCATACCTTAACACACATACATTAACTCATATAATTCTAGATTTATGAGAAACCATATACTTTACTCATAACTTATACATATCCAACGAGATAATGGGAGAAGCATACATCTTCATTTTGTAAGACCCATTTTCGAGATTACTCCAATTTATAAGAAGGAGGCATTAATTAGACCATTATCATGGATTTACCTCATGCCCGATCAATTACATCGTAGACATTAGAGACATACATACTTTAATTTCAATTATTCAAGCCCATAAACTCTAATTTCTTCTCAACATGTCTATTAATGGCACATTCATGTTCTTAGGGATAATCATACAATCTTCACATAATTTAAACATGGGTGCAAGTAATTACAATAATGGAGTGAACAATAATAAAGCCTTATTAAAATTTCCATCCATTTATAAAGAACATTCTATAACCCCACATTTTTTATCACCCCACCCATAATTCAAGGTAACCCACTTATTCTACATTGTAATCAACTCATAATCATAATAGGTCTTGGAATTTAGAGAATAGTAGAAGAATTCACCATCAATTTAAAAACCCTTGGTCATTCTCTTCTAGAATAATTGAAATTGGGCATTTTGATAAAACATTTTGGTAGTAAAAGGATGGAAGAATATCCTTGTTGAAAAACCTGCATACCTGCTTCGAAGAATCCCCCACTTGAGCTTGGTCTTGAAGCTTTGAGGAATACCTTGGTGAGGTCATTTAATCTTGAGAGGAAAGAGGAAGAAGGGCTTTGAGAGGTATCTTGAGAGAATGAATGTTTAGGCTAAAAGAACACTTAAAACGTCCCAAATAGCACTAAAACTATGAGGTTTAGAAGTTAGGAGCATAGGATTTTACAAAAACACCCATAGAAAATGCAGGAAAAGTCACCCTGCCAGACCCCACAAGGCACCCCATGAGTCGTGGGGTCAGGTAACGACTTGTGGGGATCGAGCCGTCAAGTCCACTGCCCCAAGTTCACCAAATTCCTAACTCCACCGATGAATCACATCACGAGTTGTGCTCCCACATGAAGACTCATTGCCTGCACCCGTCATGTCCACTGCCAGAGACCTTGCCCAAACAGCTAGCCCACCCAACGACCAACCTGACGAGTCGTGGCCTGCCCGGATGACTCGTCAAGTCGCCCGTCGCCACCTGCTCATCCTGCAAAGTTTCCATTTTTTTCCTTACTTCTCCCCCATTAAGCCTGGAATCTGATCTTAGAAACATTTGAGGTGTTACAACAAACCTTGGGTTCTTTCCACGACTTGTCAGGACGAGTCATTGCTTCAATCAATGGGTCGTTGGATAGACCGTCGTCAACCCCTTTAGCATTCTTAACTTCACTTACTACGAGCCTCACCATGACTTGTGGTGGGTTCCAACAATTCGTGGTCTCAATCCATTGTATGCACTGGAATTCTCAACCCACAAGTAACGAATAGAAACACGGGCCGTCTCTTCTCACCACGAATCATGGAATGCCCCGTTGTTTCCCCATCAGTCTATGTTCAGCCCTTCCTACGACTGGTAACAAAGACTTGTTTTTCCTGACAACGAGTCGTTACATCATTCATTGTCACCACTTCTCCCTCGAACCCCCATACCACAATTGCTTCCAACGACTTGTGGTATTCAACCACAAGTCGTTAGTCGCTCGTCCAGTGATACTTTTGCCAGTTTTCTGCATTTTTCAAATTCAACTACCGGGTCCATTCTGAGGCCTTCCCGGGGTATTACGAACCCATATCCTTAATGTCACGACCCGAACATAGGCCTGGATAGATACACGGGATAAGGATCCTCGAGAGGCTCCAAGTCGACCTATGGCATGAACATAGTAGCTAGGAACATACAAGCGGAAACTAAAATAATAAAACATGCTTAAGCGGAAGTCTGCACACATAACAATCTAAAACTGAATCAACACTGACAAGCTAATCTTTATAGATAATGTCTGAAAAGCCTCTATCATAATTGATGAGCTTATTGGACAACATCCCCAACTAGCTCGATAAAATTCTGAAACTGAAATAACATAAAAATGGATAGCTGAATTTCCTCAAAGGATGAGGACTCACCAACAGCTGGCTAGAGCAGGCTTGAAGGGAAAGCAGGACTAATGATGCAGCTAAGACTAATCCCTCGGACTTGTATCATGAAATGATATAGCATAGAGTATGTGGTCAGTGCTTGGAATGTACTGAGTATACAAGGTAAGTAAAAACGAACAATTAAAATACATAAGAGTTCATAAGAGTGGGACAACATGAACATGATGTAAATATCATAATGCAGACACAAGACTCAAAGTTTTCAAACCATTCGTAGTCCAATAATAATTATAGTCACAAAAGACACTTTATAAATATGACTTGAGCAAAAGTAACATAAATATAACCATGCATAAATCATGAGGAACAATGGGAGGACTCGTCTTAACCGACACCATCATGATAAAGCTTACATGATGCCCCACTATTTAGCCCAAGTGGATAGGACCGTCCCAAGCCTACCAAGAGAGGACGTGCATGATGTGATATCACAAGGGATGCAAAAAATATATGTATATACCTATGGTGGCATGTAGTGTTGAGACCACGGGGTTTACCTGAACGCCTGGTCTACTCGGTGCTAGACACTACTTCCAAAAATATGCACATGAGGCTCATATCGTAATTGTGAATCATTCATGAAGTTCTTGACCAATTAAAATATAACATACTTGATCATACTTTAAATACATGATTAGCCATGAGTTAGCGCCCGTGAGTCGGCCAGTAATCATAAATTCATAAATCATAAAGAATATGCTTACTTGTAAAAAAATACATATACTTTATATTCATAAATTTATTAAGAGTACTTGAGAAAAACCATATCAATAGTGATAAATAATAATTTAGGGTTAGGAAGATCAAAATCATAATGATATTATAACTTGACTTTTCATGAAAGTTACATTATTGGGTATAATTTAATTAAAGTTTGAAACTGTGAATTAATCATCAAAATAGATATAAAATCACCTCATAGATCTTAAAACATGATTTGATACATAAGAGAATTGACCCATAGATTGATCATAGAAAATTTCCCAATATTTGGAATAAACCCCATAAGATCATGAACTTTAATCTAGAATTTAAATTCATGGAATTGAGAAGAATTATGAGCATGAGAGTTAAAGGAACTCTCATTCATAGCCCAACATACTTGGGTAAGTTAGATTTACACTCCTCTTTGAAAGCCCAAAAGGAATTGGAGAAGATTGGAGAATTCCTCAAGCTTGATCTCCATAGAAGAACTCTATACTTGCATGCATAGAATGGTAAGGATTAGGGTAGGTTTAACACTCTCAAAACCGTTCTTACTGAGCTTAAAGCGATGTAGTTTAGGACTTAGAGCTTAGGAATTATGAAAATAACCTTAATGAAAAGTCTAAAAAATTAACACTACTAGTGAGCACGACCAATACGACGGGTCGTCCCTTGATACCATGGCTCGTGGTATCTATCCGTTACTTCCTTCCATCATTTCTTAAGTTCTTAGGTCCTGGTATAATGATTCGATAGAACGGGTCGTTACTTGACACAACGACCCATTGTGTCCTCTTATCGTCACCACAGACTCTTCACCAACAATTTCTGAGACTTCCACCATGAGTAAACCAACTACTCATACCTCCAAACAATGGGTCGTTGGAACCATCTATTACCTCTGTAAAATTTTCTCAGCACCTTCTCATGAGCACTTCCCACAACTCGTGGCTCCTTAAAATGAGTCATACCACGACTCATGCCATCCGACCCTGGCATCACAGAGACGAATAATGAAAACTACCCACGATCCATTTCATCAACCAAAGGGTCATCCTTGGACCCGTTACCACTAAATCTCCTACCACAGAACCTGACAACGAGTGATTTCCACGGCCCGTTACATCTTTCAACGACTCGTACCACTAGTCGTTCTGCGTCAAATCTCAAATTTTCTTTTGCTTCTAATTTCAAATTCCCGAGTCAAGTGTTAAGAACTTCCGAGCTATTACAATATCTCCCCCTTGGGAAAATTCATCATTTAATGTGAATGAATAGGCTGAATATTGGGAAAATAGATTGACATATCAAATATTGAATATTAAAGTTGAAAATCGACAGGGTGACTGATTTCGAACTGGAATACAGGACTGAATTTACTTCATGAATCACACATATATACATTAACATGAAAGAAACTGGAGCAAATGAACTAAACATGAGACTGGATAGAGTACTAAGAAGGAAACTGGTACCTCAAGCTGAAATTGAATGGGAAGGGAATAGATGCGGGTATTTAGCCAACATAACTTCTTCAGCTTCCCACGTAGCTTCCTCACCATGCTGATTCCTCCAGAAAACTTTTAATGAAGCTACTTCTTTTTTTCTCAACTTCCGAACCTGACGATCAAGTATTTTAACCGAAACCACTTCATAGCTAAGGCCATTCTTCACTCCTATGCTCTCCACTGAAACAACCAAAGCCGGATCACCCATACGCTTATTCAAAAGGAATACATGGAAAACTAGAAGTACTGAAGCCAATTATGAGGGCAACTCCAACTCATATGCCACCTTGCCAACACATCTCACAATCCGGTACAAGCCAATATAACACGGACTGAGTTTCCCTTTCATTCAAAATCTCATCACTCCTATTATGGGAGATACCTTTAGAAAAACCCAATCATCAATCTCGAACTCAAGTTCTCTCCTCCTCACATCCACATAGGACTTTTGATGACTTTGAGCTGTTTTCAACCTTTCCCTTATAAGATGAACTTTCTCCATAGCCTCATAGAGTGAATATGGTCCTATGAACCTAGCTTCACCGACATCGAACCAACAAATAGGCTATCTACATCTCTACCCATAAAGAGCCTCAAATTGAGTAATCTGGATGTTTGAATAGTAACTGTTGTTATATGCAAACTTAATAAGAGGCAAATGATCATCCTAACTACCCTTGAAATCAATCACATACGCCCTCAACATATCCTTAAGAGTCTGAATGATCTGTTCAGCCTGATCATCTATTTGCGGGTGAAATGTTATGCTAAGCTTGACCTGAGTACCAAATACCTTCTAAAATGATCTCCAAAATTGTGAGGTAAACTTAGTACCTCTATTTGATATGATGAACAAGGGCACTCCATGCTAGTGAACTAGCTCTGGAATATACAACTTAGCATAATCCTCTGCTGAATTGGTAGTTTTGACCGGTAGGAAATAAGTTGCTTTAGTCAACCTATCTACGACAACCCAAATGGAATCAGACTATCGACAAGTATGAGGCAACCTCATAATGAAGTCCGTATTGATTTCCTCCCACCTCCAACTAGGAATACTAATGTCTTGAAACACACCTCCAGGTCTTTGATGTTCAACTTTCGCTTATTGACAGTTTAGACACCTTGCCACAAACTCTACTATGTCGTTCTTCATGCCATTCCACCAATAGACTTCTCGTATGTCACGGTACATCTTGATGGCACCTGGATGTATAGAATATCTGGAACCATGAGTCTCTTGCAACATTTACTCCATCAAGTCATCGAGACACGCAACACACAAACGACCTTGATATGGTAGTACACCATCTCCCCCATGGGTTAAAACCTCCACCTTTTAATTCTAAATTGCCTCCTTCAGCTTTACCAAAATAGGATCCTCGTCTTTCCTAGACTAAGGATACTCCCGGCTCCGGTGCTAGGACCTACCAAACCGACAATAGATATCTGACCAAATCAAGAACTCCCCTATGTGATTCTTTCTATATTTCCCACAGATCGAAAAGGTACACTCTGCATGCATGCCCCTCTATCCCCTCGAGTATGATATTCTAATCCTATGATCTCCTCGTGGTATAGACGGAGCACTGGACAATGATGGCTTTGGAGCTAATGACCTCTGATGGGACTGCTGACGATATCCGCCTCCTGATCTCCATTGAGAGAACCCATAACTATCTGTCTTGGCTCTCTTGGCCTCTCTCTCTCTCAAATGCACCACCTCTATCTACTGGGAGTACAGAATAAATCTAGGAAATCGATGTCCTAATGAATCATAGATGTCCTACAATCCTTGACCAGGTAGTCCACTACTCCGTGCAGGAACCTCCTCACCAAAGCTCACTGATCAGCCACCAGCTCTGGTCCATATTTTGACAAATGAGTGAACACCAAAGCATAATCCTAGACTGTCATATTATTCTTTCTCAGGTTCACGAACTAAGCTTCCTTGATTTGCCTAATCTCATAGGGAAAGAACCGATCCAACAATGCGTTAAGAAACTCATCCCAACAAATGGGACCCGCCCAGCATCACTGTTGCCTTTCCACTGTCTAAACCAGATATGTGTAACCTCTTTCAACTGATACGAGGCTTGGTTTGTGCACTCCTCCCCCGTAAATCCCATGATCTGGATGATCCTCTGAATCTCATCAATAAACTCATGCGGATCCTCACCTGCCTTCGATCCGAGAAACTCTAGAGGGTTCATTCTAAGAAAATCCTTGACTCTTGCCACTACCATATTCCATTCTAGGGCACATGGGCTACTGTCTACTAGTTGACCTGGGTGATCAATGTATGTGCCAATATCTGAATGGCATCCCTAAACTCTGCATGGGCAACCTGCTCAGCCACATGAACCTCTAGGGCTGGTAGGGCCTACTGGTGCCCATCCCTATTGCAATTCTCATGGTCATTTCCGTTCCTGTTCCTTCTTCTATTAACTCAACAAGGAGGCAAGATTCTACCAATGTGTATAGAACGAGTTATAAGGATAGAGAGAAATTTCATCGCATGACATAGATCATGAAGGAAGGGAAGTTTCCTAAACGGTTCATAGCCACTTCTTCAGAAGTGTGGCGCGCTTCACAACCATGAAAAAGACTCTAGTTAATATGGATTTCAGACACCCTAGGACACTTCAAAACCTAATACTCTGATACCAAGTTTGTCATGACTCAACATAGGCCCGGATAGAGACACTGGACAAGAAACCTCGAGAGGCTCCAAGTCGACCCATATCATGAACATAATAGCTAGGAAAATACAACAAGTGGAAACTAAACTAATAAAATATGCTTAAGAGGAAGTTTGCATACATAACAATCTAAAACTAAATCAACACAGACAAGCTGATCTTTCTAAATATTGTCTGAAAAGCCTCTATCATAACTAATGAGCTAAAGGGACAACATCCCCAACTGTCTCGACAAAAGTATGAAACTAAAATAACATAACAATGGAAAACTGAATGTCCTCGAAGGATGAGGAGTCACCAATGCTAGACAGAACAGGCTTGAGGGGAAAGCTGGACTAATGATGCAGTTGAGATTGATCCTTCAGACCTATATCAGGAAATGATACAACATAGAGTATGTGATCAGAACTTGGGATGTACTGAGTTTAAATCTAAGTAAAAATGGATAGTTAAAATACATAAGAGTTCGTAAGAGTGGGATAGTATGAACATGAAGTAAATATTATAATGCAGACACGAGGCTCAAGGTTTTCAAACCATTCATAATCCAATCATAATTATAGTCACAAGAGAAACTTTATAAATATGACTTGAGCTAAAGTAACATAAACATAACCATGCATAAATCATGAGTAACAATGGGAGGACTCGTCTTAACCGACACCATCATGATAAAGCTTACATGATGCCCCATTATTTCGCCCAAGTGGACAGGACCATCCCAAGCTTACAAGGCAAGGGACGTGCATGCTGTGATATCAAAAGGGATCCAAAAATATATGTATATACCAATGGTGGCACTTAGTTTTGTGACCACGGGGTTTACCTGAATGTCGGGTCTACTCTGTGATAGACATTGCTCCCAAAAACATGCACATGAGGCTCATATCATAATCATGATCATTCATGAAGTCCATGGCCAATTAAAACATAAAATATTTGATCATACTTGAAATACATGATTAGCCAGTAGTAAGGGACTGTGAGTCAGCCAATAGTCATAAATTCATAAATCATGAAGAACATGCGTACTTGTAAAATAATACATATACTTGATATTCATAAATTCATGAAGAGTACTTGAGAAAAATCATATGAATAATCATAAATCATAATTTAGGGCTAAGGAAGGTCAAAATCATAATGAAATCATAACATGAATTTTCATGAAACTTACATAATTGGGCATAATTTAATTAAAATTTGAAACTATGAATTAATCATCAAAATAGATATAAAATCTGCCTAGAACTTAAAACATGATTTGATACATAAAGAGAACTTACCCATAGATAGATCATAGAGAATTTCCCAAAATTTGGAATAAACCCCATAAGATTATGAACTTGAATTTAGAATTTAAATTCATGGAATTAAGAAGAATTGTGAGAATGAGAGTGAAAAAAACTCTCATTCATATCCTTACATACTTTGGTAAATCTTATTTACACTCCTCTTTTAAAGCCCAAAAGGAATTGGAGAAGATTGGAGAATTTCTCAAGCTTTATCGCCAAGGAAGAACTCCAAACTTGCATGCATTGAATGGTAAGGCTTACTGTAGGTTTAACACTCTTAAAGACCTTCTATTTAAGCTAAAAATGACATAGTTGAACACCTTATAGCTTAGAACTTGTGAAAATAGCCTTAATGAAAAATTTAGAATTTTAATACTGCCTGTGACCACGACCAATACCACGGGTTGTCCCTTGATACCACGGCTTGTGGTATCCATCCGTTACTTCCTTCCATCATTTCTTAAGTTCTCAGGTCCTGGAAAAATGACTCGATAGAACCGGTAGTTACTTGACACAATGACCCGTTGTGTCCTCCCTTCCTCACCACTGACTCCTCACAAAAAATTTCTAAGACTTCCACCATGAGTCAACTAACGACTCCTACCTCCAGACAACGGGTTGTTGTCCCCATCCTGTTACCTCTATGAAAGTTTCACTACACCTTATCACGAGCACTTCCCACGAATATTTGTCTAAGCGACTTTGTTTCTTTTTATCCAAGTTGCTTTTATATTTGTCTAATTCACTTCCTTTTTTCTGTGTGATTTTCGGAAATATCCCCATTCTCCTTACAACAATTCGTACCACGACTTATGCCATCCAACCATGGCATCAAATAGACCAACAACGAACATCACCCATGACCCATTACTTCAACCAAGGGGTCATCCTTGGACCCGTTACTGTTGAATCTCCTACTGCAGAACCTGACAACGGATGGTTCCCTCGAGCTGTTAAACCTTCCAACGACTCGTACCATGAGTCATTTTTAGTCAAATCTAAAATTTTCTATGCTTCTCATTTCAAACTCCTGAGTCTAGTCATAGTCACTTATAGGGTGTTACAATATCTTACCCTTGGGAACATTCATCCTCGAATGTGAATGAACATACTGAAAGTTGGGGAAATAGAACTGACATCTCAAATACTGAATATCTAAAGTTCAAAACTGATGGAGTGACTAACTCTCGACTGGAATACATGACTAAACTGAATTAATGAATCACACATATATACTTTAACATAAAAGAAACTGGAGCACATGAATTGAACATGAGATTAAATAGAGTACAAGGGAGGAAACTGATACCTCAAGCTAAAATTAAATCAGAAAGGATTAGATGTGGGTATTTTGCCATCATATCTTCTTCGGCTTCCCACATAGCTCCCTCAACATGCTGATTCCTCTACAAAACCTTTACTGAAACTAATTCCTTGTTTCACAACATTAGAACCTGACGATCAAGTATTTCAACCGGAACATCTTCATAGCCAAGGCTATCCTTCACTCCTACGGTCTCCACTAGAACAACCAAAGCCGGATCACCCATTCACTTCTTCAAAAGGGATACATGGAAAAGTGGATGCAATAAAGACAATTTTTAGGGCAGCTCCAACTCATAAGCCCCCTAGCCAACACGTCTCACAATTTGGTATGGGATAATATAACGGGGACTAAGTTTCCCTTTCTTACCAAATCTAATCACTCCTTTCATGGGAGATACCTTTAGAAACACCCAATCGTCAATCTCAATCTCAAGTTCTCTTCTCCTCACTTCCACAGACGACTTCTAATGACTTTGCGCTATTTTCAACCTTTCCCTTATAATTTGAACTTTCTCCACAGCCTCATGGACTGAATTGGTCCTATCAATATAGCTTCACCAACTTAAAGCTAACTAATAGGCGATCTACATCTCTACCCATAAAGAGCCTCAAATGGAGCTATCTGGATGTTGGAGTGGTAATTATTGTTATATGCAAACTCAATGAGAGGAAAATTATCATCCCAACTACCCTTGAAATCAATCACACACGCCTTCAACATATCCTTAAGAGTGTGAATGGTCTGTTTAGCCTCACCATCTGTTTGGGGGTAAAATGTTGTGCTAAGCTTGACTTTAGTACCAAATCCCTTCTGAAACAATCTCCAAAAAGGTAAACTAATTGCCTCTATATGATATAATGGACAACAACACTCCATGCAACCCAACTAGCTCAATTTTTGTATTAACCTTCTTATCTACTCAGTCTATATCTATTCCTCCTTACAGAATGGCTCTAGCTGAGCTAAAGGGGTTGAAGGAGCAGTTGAAGGACCTTTTAGAGAAGGTTTTCAGCAGACCAAGCAAATTCCCATGGGGTGCACCAGTTCTCTTTGTCTTGATGAAGGATGGTTACCTTCGGATGTGCATTGATTATCGAGAGTTAAACAAGGTCACCATTAAGAAGAGGTATCCTCTCCCTAGAATTGACAACTTGTTTGACTAGCTTCAGGGTGCCAAGTGTTTCTCGAAGATAGACCTCAAATCCGGATATCATAAGCCTAGGGTTCGGGAGAGTGACATTTCGAAGATGACTTCCAAGAATCGGTATGGTCACTATGAGTTTGTAGTTATGTCTTTTGGACTAACAAATGCTCCTGTAGCTTTTATGGATTAGATGAACATTGTGTTTAAGCCGTATTTGTACATGTTCATGATCATGTTCATAGATGATATTATCATATACTCTCGGAGCGAAGAGGAGTATGTCGCTCATTTGAAAGTGGTGCTAAACAATCTTAAGGATTGCAAATTATATGCTAAGTTTAGCAAGTGAGAGTTTTGGCTAGACCCAGTAGCATTATTGGGTCATGTGTTGTCAAGTGAGGGTGTACAAGTGGACTCTCAAAAGATAGAAGCGGTGAAGAATTGGAATAGACAAGTGAGTCCTTCGTATATCAGGAGTTTGTTGCATTTAGTTGGTTACTACTGGAGGTTTGTTGAAGGATTTTCATCCATTGTAGTACCATTGACTAAGTTGACTCATAAGAAAGTGAAGTTTCAATGGTCAGATTCTTGTGAGAAAAGCTTACAAGAGCTTAAGACTTGACTCACCTCAGCACCAGTGTTGACCCTACCTAAGCGTACCAATATGTTTGTGGTATATTGTGAAACCTTGAGGATCGGTCTTAGTTTTGTATTAATGCAGCACAGTAAGGTTATAGCCTATGCATCTAGGCAGCTGAAGGTCCATGAGAAGAGTTATCCGACTTATGACGTCAAGTTAACAGCGGTAGTATTTGCCTTGAATATTTGAGGAAACTATCTATATGGTGTACATGTGGATGTGTTTACAAACCATAAAAGCCTATAGTACCTGTTTACTAGAAGGATCTAAATATACATTAAAGGAGGTCATTGGAGCTTCTTAAGGATTATGACATGAGTGTCCTTTATCATTCGAGAAAGGCTAATGTGGTGGTAGATGCTCTTAGCAGGCTTTCTATGGAGAGTGTGACCCATATAAATGAGGAGAGGAAAGAGTTAGTGAAGAATGTGCATCGGCTTACACGACTAGGAGTTTGTCTTGTTGACTCGATGGATGGTGATTTCATTGATCAGAATGGGTTAGAATCTTCCTTGGTGACCGAGGTGAAAGGTAAACAAGACGAGGATCCTATTTTTGTAAAGTTGAAGGAAGCCATTCAGAATAAGAAGGTGGAGGTCTTCTCCCAAGGGGGAGATGGTGTACTACGATATCATGGTCATTTGTGTGTACCGAGTGTGGATGACTTGAGGGAACGAATGTTGCATGAGGCTCATTGTTCCAGATATTTTATACATCCAGGTTCCACCAAGATGTACCGTGACCTAGGGAAGTCTATTGGTGGAATGACACGAAGAAGGACATAGCAGAGTTTGTGGTTAAGTGTCCAAATTGTCAATAGGTGAAGGTTGAGTATCAAAGACCTGGAGTTGTGCTTCAAGACATTAGTATCCCTATTTGGAAGTAGGAGGAAATCAATATGGACTTCATTACGGGGTTTCCTCGTACTCATTGACACTATGACTCTATTTGGGTGGTTGTAGACAGGTTGACTAAAGCTACTCATTTATTAGTGGTCAAAACTACCAATTCAGTGGAGGATTATGCAAAGTCGTACATTCGTGATATAGTTTGGTTTCATTGAGTACCCTTGTCCATTATATCAGACAGAGGTACTCATTTTACCTCCCAGTTTTGTAGATCATTTCATAAGGGACTTGGTACTTAGGTTAAGCTTAGCACAACATTTCACCCGCAAACAGATAGTCAGGATGAACGGACCATTCAGACTCTTAAGGATATGTTGAGGGCGTGTATGATTGATTTCAAGAGTAGTTGGGATGATCATTTTCCTCTCATTGAGTTTGCATACAACAACAACTACCATTCCAACATTCAGATGGCTCTGTTTGAGGCTCTTTATGGGTGGAGATGTAGATCTCCCATTGGTTGGTTCGAAGTAAGTGAGGTTGCGTTTATAGGATCAAATTAGTTCATGAGGACATAGAGAAGGTTTGGCTTATAAGGTAAAGGTTGAAAATAGCCCAAAGTCGTCAAAAGTCCTATGCGGATGTAAGGAGGAGAGAACGTAAGTTTGAATTTGATGATTGAGTGTTTCTGAATGTATCTCCCGTGAAGGGAGTGATGAGATTCAAAAAGAAAGGGAAACTCAGCCCTCATTATGTTGTCCGGTACCGGATTGGGAGACGAGTTGGTAAGGTAGCGTATATGTTGGAGTTGCCTTCAGATTTAGCTTCAGTTCATCTGGTTTTTCCTGTGTCTCTTTTGAAGAAGTGCATGGGTGATTTTGATTTTATTGTTCTAGTGGAGAGCACAAGTGTGAAGGATAGGCTCAGCTACGAAGAGATTCCTGTGGCAATACTTGGTCGTCAGGTTCAGAAGATAAGAATTAAGGAAGTAGTTTCAATAAAGGTTTAGTGGCGAAATTAACATGTTGAGAGAGCCACGTGGGAAGCTAAAGCAGATATGATGGCTAAATACATGCATCTATTCCCTTCCAGTTCAGTTTCAGCTTAAGGTACCAGTTTCCTCCTTAGTACTCTATTCATTCTCATGTTCAAATTATGTCTTCCAGTTTCTTTCATGTCAATGCATGTATATGTGATTCATGAATTCAGTTCAGTTATGTATTCTAGTTTCGAGTCAGTCACTCCGTCAATTTTCAGTGTTAGATGTTCAGTATGTTAGATATTAGTTATATTTTCCCCATCTTTTCAGTATGTTCATTCACATTCGAGGATGAATGTTCCCAAGGGGGAGATATTGTAATACCCCACAAGTGCCTAAGACTAGACTCGAGATTTGAAATGAAAAGCAGCAAAAAAATCTGAGATTTTACTTAGAATGACTCGTGGTACGAGTCGTTGGAAGGTCTAATGACCCGTGGGAGACACTCGTGGTCAGGCTCTACAGAAGTAGACTCATAGGTAACAGGTCCAAGGTACTACCCGTTGGAAGGTGTAACGAGTCATAGGTTGGGGTCATTGATTGTCACCAGGGTACCAAGGATGGATGGTACTAGTGGTAGTACGACTTGTTGTGAGGAACAACGAGTCATGTTAGGTGGCATTGGAAGGAGTAGGAAAGATCTGCAGTCGAGGTAACGGACAGAACTGAAGATTGATTGGATGAAGGTACGAGTCCTTGTGTGACTCATGGGAAGTCCATATGAAGGTTTATTTGAGGCAGTAATGGGAGGATTTTTAAGTAATGACCTGTCCTTTCGAGATGTGGTATTAGGATCTGAGAAGTTAAGATTCGATGGAGGAAGTAACGGACGGATACCACGAGTTGTGGTATTAAGATACGACCTGGTAGTATCACCCGTTGTAACTGGCAATGCAGAAATTCCAAAACTTTTCATTAAGGGTATTTTCATAATTTCTAAGCTCTAAGGTCCAAAACTACATCATTTTAATCTCAGCTAACAGGGTTTTAAGAGTGTTAACCCTATTCTAAGTCTCACCATTCCATGCATGCAAATTAGAGCTCCTCCTTGGAGATCAAGATTAAAGAATTTCTCCAATTTCTCTCCAATTTCCTTTGGGCTTTCAAGAGGGAGTGTAAATCAGATTTACCCATTATATAGGGTTATGAATGAGTGTATTCATCCACTCCCATGCCCAATCCCGTCTTAAATTCATGAAAATTGACGTTGATGAATCTATGAGGTTTTAACCCAACTTGTGAATTTTCTAAGTATCTGTCATGGGTATAATCTATTCATGTTTATAATTTTGAATTAGGATTCATGGGAATATTTTCTAATGTTTTCAATTACAAATTTATGTTTTGGGAGTCTTACAGTTATGATGACCAATTATGAAAGTTCATGAAAGGTGGAGATTATGACATATGTTTTCAAGCATGCTGAGATGTATATTCTTGAAAGTATCATTTTCAATTACCCATGTCCATATTAATGTTTCTGACTATCAAAGTCTATTTTAACTATGTTTATGTTTGGGCAAGCCCATATGATCAAATATATTTCCTGAACTATCTCAATTTAATGTTATTAGCTTACCACATGGATTTTGGAGTCTAGACTCCCACTCTTTTCAGCTTGTGGTATGGTTTGAGCCAAGGATCCTTATGTTATGATTTCAAATTGTACATCTATTTTTATGATTCATCTTCATCGCAAGATGACGGTTCAGCCTTGTTGAAAATCGATGGGGAGACTATGCATGTTTTGGGGAGTAGTGTCTAGCACCGAGTAGGCTAAGCGTCAGTAAACCCTATGCCTCAAAACTACGTGCCAATGTAGATATGTTCAGATTATTTGGGACCTCCCTTGTAAGCTTTCCCTGCCCCCAAGGTGCCTTCATCTTCATATTGATATCATGGTAGCATCATTAGCTCTGGCAAGTCTTTGGATAGCTCTGGCCACTTGAGTCTAATAGTCGGGACCACGTAGGCTCTATTGTGGTAATTTCATTTATATGATGAGTCTCCCATTATTCCTCATGATTTCAGCTATGCATGTTCATCATTCTTGATATTATGTTTTCAGCAGGTTTGACCCAATGTTCAATTTTACTTATGAATATCAGTTTTATCTTTGGGTCATTTGATTCAGTTCTGATATTCGTTTAAATCATGTCTACAGATAATAGCATGAAAGCCCTACCCTAAGACTCTTTATGATGAAATGTTTTATGATATGCATGATCTCTGATTTTACTTACTTAGCGGTTTTTACTTACCTTGCGTACTCGGTACATTTCGCGTACTCGGTACATTCTACGTACTGAACGCATACTCTATGTTGTATCTTTTCATGATACCGGCAACAGCATTTAGGTTCAGCCCCCCCTCTTGTCAGATCCTCAGAGTAACACCTCCCAGCCAGAGTTTGTGAGTCCTCATCCTTCGAGGATCCTGTTATAAGTTGTAATCAATATCTTCAGTTTAAGTTTTAATGAGTTAGTTGGGGTCTTATTCCATCAACTCGTCAGAAGGTAGAGGCTTATCATACATAGTATGTTTTCAGTTTCAGATCACTGTTATGTATTCAGATATTCGATGTTATCAGATTTTCAAACTTCCGCTATTTTATATATTTTAGACTTCCGAATTATTATGTTGATTTTAAATGTAATGTTCATGCTATGGGTCGACTTGGAGCCTCTTGGGATATTTTGTCCCATGTCTCGATCTGGGCTATTTTCGGGTCGTGACACCTCCCCCCAACTTAAAATGACACATTGCCGCCAATGTACAAAAAAGAATAACAACTTGAAGGGGACTTCTTAGAAGACTTAGTGATTAGGACGAGGGGCACATGAGTACGCGATTTATCAAAATGCCATGAAGAATTTTGCGCTACATATGGCATCAATGGATCTGGTGGGAGTTCTAGCATTTTCCCTAGTTTGAGTACCACCCATTTATTCGGTAGGATTCTAAGCTCATGATATGAAGTGAGTATCCACCCGATTGGGTTTCCATGAATGATCTATTTCTCTCACATTGAGCATCCTATGGGTGGTGGTCGGCTATGATATATCTCTTAATCGGACACAATTTCTTATGAACTATCAATACCCACCCACCAATCATCAAGCCCACTTTTGGGCTGCTTGAATTGAGTTTCCACGGCTTCGTGTTCATAGAGTTCAAAATTTCTGGAGGGTCGAGGATCCATGTGACTTGCCACCTCATCCCTCAAGGTGCTCACTTCATTTTCTAAGATGTCAACTTTAACACAGAGGCCTCACAACTTTTCTCTTGCAGGTTGCATGGCTTTCTAAATGGCTTGCTGGATCATAGAAGGTATTGCTTTGGCCGACATTACGATCTAGCTCTCATGAGCTTGGGCCATTTGTGCTATCTTTAGCAAGTCAGTTGGTGGAGAGGCGGTGACTGCAGCTGCTTGGGAAGACCTTGTGGTTGTGTTAGAGAACATAGAAGGTGGCGGGTTAATTCTTTCCCCCATTCCTTTGGGCCGCTTTGAAGCTGGAGCATCCTTATCAATTTTTGTGTCTAAAGTAATCACTTCCTTTGTCCTCACAACTTTATCCAGTGGCCAAAAGAGGGGGCATGAGGCACACAAGAATAACATACTCACAAGGTTGGGATAAAGCAACGACATTTCCTTCTACTTGGCCTTCCTTTTTAATTTCTCTGCAATAATTTCTCTAACGTTGATGTGTGTCTGATCCATGATGCAAGCGACAGAAATTGCAACCTCAATGGGGACCTACATTGTATTCTTTGAAGGGATAATCCGAGCACTTACCAAATCTAGCCACATGCGATCTTCAAAGTTTAGATCGTAGCAGCGAATCATTCCTTTTGAAGTGGCCCGTTGTGATTGATCTCCTGCACTTATGCGACTACCCATTAAAACTGATTTTCTTTATCTTCCACCTTCCTCCGAAATGCTGATCCTGGCTGGATTGGTTCAGCCCAATAGATGGAATTTGTTACTTCTAGAGTGATGTTCACTTCTTGGCCCCACACCCACACAGACGGTAGGAATAGCATTGTGTCTACTCAGCCCTTGTGCTCTTTGATTCTTTGTTGCATCCTATAGGACACGTAGAACTCCCGCACCAACTCAGGGAAGTAAGGGGCCTACAGATATGGTAAATGGACCCCAATCCTGAATGCGTATCTAATAGTAAATGTTGAGGAAGTCATCTTTGAAGGATTCCACCTCAAATTGACTTTTTGGGTGGATGGACCTCTCCTTCTTGAAGGACACATAATAATATTTCATTCTAGCCAACCCCAAGCGAAGTTGTGCAATATGCAGGGCCTCATCAAAAGGTAAGTCCTATATATCGGTGTTGGTCATTCGGGTTTTCCCTTTGCTATTCCATATACAGGTGGGCATGATGTTGTAGGCGAAGTTTAGTATCATATAAATAGTTCAAAGGAGAAAAATCAAAAAATTGAATGATATTTATGTAGAAGTGGAGAAATGTTGACTCAGGTGACATCGGTGAAACATTGGCCAAAACAATTATTAATCTGCGAAGCACCAATGAGCCGACGTNCCTTCCAGGTGACATCGGTGAAACATTGGCCAAAACAATTATTAATCTGCGAAGCACCAATGAGCCGACGTCATGGAACAGTAGGTTGGGCATAGACATCAATCACTAGTGTCACACCGGCAAATTGTTGTTCTCGAACAGTGAAGCACCGATGGAACGCGGGTTCGTGGTAGTGGCATGTAATCTCACAATCGAACCCGTGTTTACACTTACAAATCGCCAGACATGACCAACGTTTCAACAATTGGTAGCCTCTTATTCAGTCGATCAAAATTTCTTCCAACATCAATATTCTTCCTCTCATTACACCTTACTATTCCTTACAGAATCATCCACAACCCAAAAGGACAATCTACCCTTAAGAAAGTCGTCACTCCATCTATTATTGGGCAAATCGTGAATATGAAGCACACGGGTTACTCAGACTTCACCCCCAAATAAGAATCAACAAAACAAATCACGAAGCATGCACAACAACTAAGATTCCCATAGTAACATGTGAAGCCAAAGATAGCACCACCAGCATACCCACTACATGAACATTAGTCAATAAAGTAAAATCAAAGAATAGTGAACATGAATGGTACTAATGTCTATTCTAACATGCAGGATGTCAGATTTGGATTCTCAATTAAAGCATAAACCAATAGATACATACCAAGTTGAGAAGGAAGAATGAGTAGAGATAGAAGCTTTGTGACTGATGTCTCTCAAATTAAACCTTGTAATGAGATATAACGTGGCCGATGTCAAATAATAGAAACCAACAAAGGTTGGGGTCAATTCCAACAGAGAATATGTAAGGATATAGAAGAACGCTTGTATTTAAGCTTTTTAGTCGATTATCTCCTAAGAGGGGGTAAATTTATAAAAGTAACAAACAATATCGTTGAGAGAAAGTGAAGGTTGATTCCAAATTAATGCAACTAACTAGTGTAAGTGTTCCCATTACTTCATAACCATAAGGCATATTATACTAGTAATCTATTCCGGTGCTTAGCATGCAATATCGGTAAGTTAACTTTACCTAAATGTTTTGTCCCCTATTTAGATGATTATCACCATGACACTTGGTCCGTCTATGGGTGTATACTTTACTAACCCTTACCGTTGATATCAGATTAGCTCTATTTGGACAAGTTCAAGCTATTAGATGAGGTTTGATAGCCTCAAATGACCGTTGTTAATCCCTTTCCCGATTCATTACCTACTTGATCCGGTAAGTAGGAATAAGTCGAGTTCCAACATCTGTAACCATGAAGAAATAATTAAAACGAAGGGAAAAACGATACTTACATAAACTCTATTCAAGAATCACTAAGTATTTTCCTATGGGTGTTAATTCATCATGGTTCCCACAACCCTAGTTGTGGAAGTTTTAGCCTATCATGTTCATAAGTAAATTAAAAGCATTCATAGATAAAATCACAAATTAATACTTACAACAATGATCGGATGAACCTTCGCTTGATTATTGCAAAAATAAGGAAGAACAACTCAACAATCGTCTCAAAGTTCAAAACATATGACACCAAAATTGTATCCAAAAACTTGAGACTTAAAACTCTAATCCCCAAAACTCTCCTATTACATAAAAATAAAAGGTTATTTATAGTAGTAGATTTTTTCTTTTCTTGTTATTTCTCAAATTTCACTTGGACTTTGAGCTCCTTTTCCTAGTTGAACTAGGATAACAATTTTGGCCATGTGAATACCCTTGGCGCACCGCAAGTGCATCGCGCTGGTGGAAGGGTGCCTTGCGCCTGTTGTAGCGCTGCAAAGGTTGTGCCGCATCTCGCACACTTTCGTGCAGGGAGACTGGTGCCTCACGCATGGAATCGCGCAACACAAAGGCTGCGTTGCGCATCTGGTAGCGCAGCAAGGCCAGTGCCTCGCTCATCTGGTTACGCTGCAAGGCTAGTGCCTCGCGTCTCTGCTCGCACAACAGTGGTGTGTAGTGCGATATTCCTTGCTCTTTGCATTATTCATTCCAACTTCCTCGTCTTCATTCCACAAGCCTGAAATACATTCAAATCCATCATTTTCAGCCCTGAAAGCATCTAATCAAATACATTATCTCTTTTCACCAATATATAACATAAATACATGCAAACGCACATTCTCAAAACATAGTAATGTACAGGGAAAATATGTCTATGAAGTGCGTAAGTACGCCCTCCATCAGTGACTTGTTCACTTATGTTGCCTCCAAATTTATAGGAATTTAGGTGAGGTTAGATGGATAATGAGGGAGAGGTATATAAAGGTTAAGAGAGGGGAATGTGATTGGGAAAGAGAAAGGTGGATGGTAATGGAATTTAGGTAGGGAAGGTGATTTGTTGGGAATTTATGAAATGGTGGGAAAGGGAAAATTAGAAAAGTAGGAAGGGTTTAATGAAATATGGGTTGTTTTAGGGAGTTAGACTAAGTTTCAGGGTCTTGGGTCAGTTGGTCAATGTTCTAATAGGAATTGATACCTGTATTTGTGCATACAGGCGATAGCCGATGAAGGCCGGCGATCCACCGGTTTGAGCGTCGATGATCATCACCTGTTCAATTTTCTGATTAATAATGGGCGATTCACCAGATGAGACGCTGATGTTATTTTAACTCCTAGGCATACTGGCTGAAATTGGCGTCTTGCTGGCAATTCACACATTGGCAGTGGTGATTCACCGGTTGGATCACCAAACATACTCCAAATTCCTAGGTGCGCTGGCTAGAGCCGGCGCTTCGCGGATTTATATTGGCGTTCTGCCAGAAATTCTCCGGTCACCTCTCTACTCCCCCTTATACTTCTCATCACCTATATTAAGGTGGCGCCTTGCTTTTACACCGACATTCCACCGGTTTGGCCCGGTCATGCCATGGTCTTCTTCTCCTTGCATTCAATGTACCTAAAAAAAATCAAAAACATAAAACATCAAAATGTTGAAAGTAAAAATAATTGGGTTGCCTCCCATGAAGCACCTTAGTTAATGTCATGCCATGACGGAGGCTCCTTATGTGCTATGGCTCATCAGGTACATGACCTCTATTCGACCAAATATATTTTTACCCGTTGGCCATTCACCTTGAATTTCTACCCATCATCTCCTTGAAGTCCTATGGCACCATTTCTAAAAACTTGGGACACCTTAAATAGCCATGGCCATTTAGATTAGAGCTTTCCTATGAATAACCTATGTCTTGAATTGAATAACAATACCAATTGTCCCGGAACAAAATTTCGATGCAAGATTTTCTTGTCATGGTAATGCTTCATGTGGGCCTTATAAATAGTTGTGTTCTCATATGCCCGCATTCTAAATTAATTAAACTTATGCAGATTTTCCACTCACCCTTGGAGGGCTATCGCCCAATCAAGGTTCAAGCTCTTTAGTACCCACAAGGCTTTGTGTTTTAGCTCATTAGGAAGGTGGCATGATTTACCAAAAGTAAGCTGGTATGGAGAAATTCCAATAGGTGTTTTGTATGCAGTCCGATATGCCCACTAGGCATCATCTAGCTTTTGAGCACAATCTGTTCTATTCACACTGATTGTTTTAGTCAAGATAAATTTGATTTCCCTTTTGGAAACTTCTACTTGGCACTTGTCTGTGGATGATAAGGGGTGGCTACTTTGTGCTTCACACCATTCTTGGCTAGCAAAGTGCTTAACAATAGATTACAAAAGTGTGGTCCTCCTTCACTGATGATAGCTTTAGGGGTGCCAAACCGTGAGAAAATATGTTTTTTCAAAAAGACTGTTACACTCTTTCCCTCGTTGTTCGGCAAAGCCACAACTTCTACCCACTTAGGGATATAATCAACCGCCACTAGAACATACATGTTTCCATAGGAGCTCACAAAGGGGCCCATAAAATTGATCCCCCACACATCAAACAATTCCACCTTTAAGATTGGTATCAAAGGAAGTTAATGCCTCCTTGAAATACTCCCTTTTCATTGACACCGATCGCATTTATTAACAAAGTCATTGGCACCCTAATGCAGGGTAGGCCAAAAAAATCCACATTGTAGCACTTTTGCTACTGTACGGATGCTCCAACAATGGCCCGCAACCGGTGATGAATGGCAAGCCTCTAGAATGGATACCATTTCCACTTCAGGGACACACCTACGCATTATACCATCAACACAAGTACAGAAAAGGTAGGGTTCATCCCAATAAAACATACAAACATCATGCATGAATCTCTTCTTTTGATTAAAGGTCAACCCCTCGGGTATGATATTGCTTTCCAAATAATTAGAAAATTTTGCAAACCAAGGTGTTAAGTCATGCATTGAAGCCAGAATATGTTCATCGGGGAATTCATCATTAATCTCCTCATGTAGTCCCGGATGACCACTTGTCTTTATGCGCGATAAATGATCAACCACTTGATTCTGACATCCCTTATGATCCTTTACTTCAAAGTCGAATTCCTACAATAATAGGACCCACAAAATAAGCCTTAATTTAGCATCTTTCTTGGTTATAAAATGTCTGAGTGTCGCATGGTCCATGTTCACCACCACTTTGGTCGCCAAAAAATATTCCTGAAACTTTTCAAACGCAAACACAATAGTGAAAAGCTCTTATTCAGTCATTGTGTAATTTGTTTGTGTGTCATTCAGGGCTTTACTAGCATAGTAAATTGGGTGAAAAACCTTTTCCTTCCGCTGACCAAGGACTAGCCCTAATGCTATACCACTGGCATCACATATTAGCGCAAAGGGATTTGACTAATCCGGTGGCGTGATGATTGGAGCAGATACCAACTTTTCTTTCAATTTCCTAAAAGCCCTCATACACCCCTCATTGAAATTGAACTTTTCCTCTTTTTTATAACAATTTAAATACAGGATGGGCTATCTTGGAGAAATCTTTGATGAAAGAGCGGTAAAATCCCTCATGTCCTAGAAAACTCCAAATATCTTTCACCATGCTTGGCGGAGGTAACTGAACAATTGGGTCAATCTAGCCCTTTCTCAGAAATTTTGTATCCCAAAACAATCCCTTCTTTCACCATTAAATGACACTTTTCCTAATTAAGTACCATGCTTGTCTCTTCATATCTCTTCAATACCTCTTCTACATGTACCAAGAAATCTTCAGATGAATCTACTAAAACTGAGAAGTTTTCCATGAAGACATCCATAGTTTCCTCTACCATATCTGTAAAAGTTGACATCATACACTCTAAATAGTGGCGGGGGCATTGCAATGTATGAAAGGCATCCTGTTGAATGCAAAAGTCCCATAAGGTCATGTAAATGTGGTTTTCTCTTGATCCTCGGGCACAATTGAAATTTGATTGTATTCTGAATATCCATCCAAGGAATAAAAATATTCGTTTCAAGCCAAGCAAGTTAGCTTTTGTTCAATGAAGGGGACTGAAAAGTGATCTTCTTTTGTACAGAAGTTCAACTTACGGTAATCCACACACACCCTCTATTCGATAACTGGGCAAGTTGCAATCAGCTCATTATTTTTATTTGGTACAATCGTAATTCCCCCTTTCTTTTGCACTGTAATGACCCAAACATATGCTCGGATTGAGACACGGACAAAGAATCTCAAGAAGTTCCAAGTCGACCCATGGCATGAACATAACATCAAATCTCAACATTTTAAATGCGGAAATCTAACATATAACATGGCGGAAGTCTGAAAATCTGATTACATCGAATAACTGAATACATAATATAAGTATAAAGCTGAATACATACTATGTCTAATAAGCCTCTACTGCTGACGAGTGGATGGGACAAAACCCCAACTAACTCACTAAAGTCTGAAACTGAAAATACTAAATATAACTGATAAGAAAGACTCTCAAAAGACAAGGATTCACCAACTCTGACTGGGGATGCTAACACTAAAGATATGACAAGCGGCGGGACTGAGCCTGAATGTCTGAGCTTATATCATGAAATGATACAACATAGAGTATGCGGTTAATTCATGGAATGTATTGAGTATGCAAGGTAAGTAAAACCTCTAAGTAAGTAAAATCGGAGATCGTGTATATCATAAACATTTCATCATAAGTGTTTGAGAGCAGGGCTTGCATGCTACTATTTGAAAACATGACTTCAACTTAACTGAATATCATAACTGAATCGAATGACACAGAGCTAAAAACTGATAATCATGAGTAAGACTGAACATTGGTTCAAACCTGTTGAAAACATAATAACATGACTAACGAACATGCATAACCTAAATCATGAGAACAAAGGGAGACTCGTCATATAACCGACATTACCACGAAAGAGCTTACATGGTTCTGACTATTACACTCAAGTGGGCAGAGCCATCCAAAGCCTTTCCAGGACGCTACCATGATATCGATATCAAGCTGAAGGCCCCTTGGGGGTAGGGGAAGCTCACAAGAGAGGTGCCAAATAATCTGAACATACCTACGTTGGAATGTAGTTCTGAGGCATAGGGTTGGCTGACCCTTAGCCTACTAGGTTCTAGATACTACTCCCAAAAATATACATGTGCTCTCCATCATTTTTCAACGAACCTCACTATTATCTAGTGATGAAGCTAAATCATGACATGACATACATATTCTAAAAACATAACATGAAGAGCCTTGGCTCAAACCATACCACAACCTAAACAAGAGTGGGAGTCTAGACTCCAAAAACATGTGGTAAGCTAAAAACATGAAATTTAGATAAATCCTTATACATACTTGATCATATTTTCTTGCCCAATACATAAACATTCCTGAAATAGACTTTGATTACTCAAAACTGAACATAGACATGGGTAATTTGAAATCATAATTTCATCATAAACATCTCAACATAACTAGAAGCAAGATCATAATCTCATCTTTTCATGAACTTTCATAAATGGGCATCTTATTTGTAAAACTTTGAAATCATAATTTGTAATTGAAAATATTATAAAACATGCCAATAAATCAGAATTCAACATTATAAACAAGCATGGAGAATACCCATGATAGATACATAAAGAATTCACAAGTTGGATTGAAACCCCATAGATTCATCAACTTAGAAATCACATGAAATTGAAGAGGGAATGGGCATGGGAATGGATGGATACACCCATTCATAAACCTACATTCTTGGGAAAATCTGATTACATAACCCTCTTGAATGCCCAAAGGAATTTGGGGAAGAAATTGATGAATCCTTAGGTTGATCACCCTTAGACACCACTAGTCTTGCATGCATGAAGAGGAATAAGCTTAGAATGAGTTAACCCCTCTTAAAACACACCTATATAAGCTTAAAACGACGTAGTTTAGGTCGTAGAAACTTAAGAATTATGAAAAGCCCTTAATAAATTCATAGGAAAATACACACTACCAATCCCAACGAGGGACTGGATTAGTCGTTGTCAAGGACCACGACTCATGGTCTACTCTCATTTCCAGCACTAGAGGCTTATCATTACTAGTCACCATGAGGGACACCACGATTTTTGGTCTACCTGATGACTCGTTGTGAATAGTTGTTAGGAGCATTGACAAAACCTTCAACCTGGAGTCAAACTCCTGACCATGGATAATACAACGACTCGTGGTGCTAACCACGACTCATGTCCTCACCTGTGGTCAGCGCCCCGAACCAAGAAATCCAACAAAGTTTTCCCTCCTTCCCATGAGTCACCTAACGAATCGTGGTGCACCTCACGGGTCACTAGATGACTCATCTTGTGACCTGATGTAGAAAATCCTATTTTCTCTATTTCAACCCTTGGGTCGATCTTAGGGATTTTGGGGTATTTCAATATCTCCCCCTCGGGAACATTCATCCTTAAATATGAATAAACTTACTGAAAAGCTTAGAAATGCAATTGTTATACCAAATATTGATCATTTTAAGCTAAAAACTCACAGAGTGACTGTCTCCGAACTGAATTACATGATTGAACTCATTTTGTGAATCACTCATACATACATTGACATGAAATAAACTTGAGTACATGATCTGAACACGAAAATGAATAGGTACTAGGGAGGAAGTTGATACCTCAAGTTGAAATTGATTCGGAAGGGAATAGATGCGGGTATTTAGCCACCATATCTGCTTAGGCTTCCAATGTAGCTCCTTTGACATATTGGTTTCTCCACAAAACCTTGACTGAGGACACTTCTTTATTTCATAGCTTTCGAACCTGACGATCAAGTATTTCCATCGGAACCTCCTTATAGTTAAGGATATCCTTCACACCTACGCTCTCCACCGAAATAACCAGAGCAGGATCACCCAAACCCTTCTTTAAGAGTGATACATTGAAAATTGGATGAACTGAAGCTAATTTTGAAGGCAGCTCCAACTCATAGCCATATTGCCAATACGTCTCATAATCCGGTATAACCTAATATAATGGGGACTAAGTTTTCCCTTCTTCCCGAATCTCATCACTCCCTTCATGAGAGATACCTTCAAAAACACCTAGTCATCAACTTCAAACTCAAGTTCTCTCCTTCTTATATCCGCATTGGACTTGTTATGACTCTGAGCTATTTTCAACCTTTCCCATATAAGTTGAACATTCTCCATAGCCTCATGAAATGAATCTGGACCTATCAATATAGCTTCACTGACCTAAAACCAACCAATAGGTGATCTACACCTCCGCCTATAAAGAACCTCAAACGGAGCCATTCGAATGTTGGAATGCAAACTGTTGTTATATGAAAACTCAATGAGAGTAAATGCTCATCCAAACTACCTTTGAAATCAATTAAAATGCTCTCAATGTATCCTCAAGATTCTGAATGGTCTATTCAGCCTAACCATCTGTTTGTAGGTGAAGTGATGTGCTAAGCTTGACTTGAGTACCAAGTCCCTTCTGAAACAATCTCTAAAATTGGGAGGTAAACTGAGTGCCTCTATCCGATTTGATGGACAATGACACTCCATGCAACTGAACTAACTCCTGAATGTACAACTTAGCATAATCCTAAATGAATCAGTAGTTTTGACCGGTAGGAAATGAGCTACTTTAGTCAACCTGTGTCCAACCACCCAAATAGAGTCATACTATCGGCGAGTATGAGGTAACCCTATAATAAAGCCGATATCGATCTCCTCCCACTTCCAAGTAAGAATACTAATGTCTTCAAGAACACCTCCAGGTCTTTGAGGCTCAACCTTCACCTGTTTATAATTTGAGCACATAGCCACAAACTCTGCTATGTCTTTTTTCATGCCATTCCACCATAAGACTTCCCGTAGGCCACCGTACATCTTGGTGGCACCTGGATGTATATAATATCAGGAACAATGAGCCTCATGCAACATCCGCTCCCTCAAGTAATCAACACCCGGTACACATATACGACCTTGATATTGTAGTACACCATCTCCCCCTTGGGAGAAACCTCAACCTTATGATTCCGAACGACTTTCTTAAACCTTACTAAAATAAGATCCTCGTCTTGTATAGATTTTCCCTTGGTCACCAAGGAAGATTTTGACCCATTCTGATATCCGAAGGACAAACTAGTCTAGGCCAACTCTTCACCGCTTCTATCTTTTGAGAGTCCACCTTTACACCCTCACTTGACACCACATTGCCCAAAAATGCTACTTAGTCCAAAAACAACTCACACTTACTAAACTTGGCATATAATTGGCAATCCGTCAGAGTCTGTAGTACCACCCTCAAATGAGCGGCATGCTCCTCCTCGCTCTAAGAGTACATGAGAATGTCATCTATGAACACGATTACAAACATATCCAAATATGCTTGAACACCCCGTGTCATTGAATCCATAAAATCTATAGGAGCATTCGTTAGTCCAAAACACATAACTACAAACTCATAGTTACCATACCAAGTCTTGAAGGCTGTCTTCGAAATGTCACTCTCTCGAACCCTGAGCTGATGATACCAGAACCTGAGGTCTATCTTTATGAAGCATTTGGTACCCTGAAGCTAGTCAAAGAAATCATCAATTTTGGGGAGAGAATACCTATTCTTTATGGTAACCTTATTCAATTGCCGGTAATGAATACACATCAGAAGGAAACCATCCTTCTTCTAGACAAAGAGGATTGGTGCCCCCCATGGGGATTTTCTAGGTCTGATGAAACCCATGTCTAAGTGATCTTTCAATTGCTCCTTTAACTCCTTTAGCTCAGATGGAGCCATTTTGTAAGGAGGAATAGATATATGTTGCATATAAGGAAGAAGGTCAATACCAAAATCGATCTCTAGCTCGGGAGAAAATCCCACTAAATCATCTGGAAACACTTTTGGATATTCGCACACTATAGGAACTGACTGGATAGTCGGGGTTTCGGACGTAGAATCCTTCACCTAACTAGATGGTGCACGCAACCCTTAGAAATCAACTTTCTGTCTTTACAGTAGGAATTGAAGTGACCTACAGGCACAACTGAACTACCCTTCAACTCTATGACTTGCTGACTCGGAAATCAGAACTATACCGCACGGGTTCTACAATTTACTATGGCATAACAAGCATGTAATTAATCAATGACAAAGATAATATCAAAATTTGTCATTACTAGCTCTACTAAATCTGCTGCATTGACTTTCTGAGGACTGTGACAGGGCAATTTCTATATACCCGTCGAGCTATAACTAAATCACCGAATGGGGTAGAAATTGAGAAGGGTTCTGATAGGATTTTGGGACTAACTCCAAAGCTACTAGCAACATAGGGCGTCACAAAAGATAAGGTAGCCCCTGGATCTAACAATGCATATATATCAAGGTGGAACACTCCTAAACCAGTGACTACATTTGAAGAGACCTCTTGCTCCTGACGAGATCCGAGGGCATAGATTCTATACTAGTGCTGACCACAACCTCCATTAGCGGATGCACCCTGCTGAGTCGTGCGTGCTGGTGGGGCTGCTGAACTAGTGGCTGGGCCTCGACCCCTATCATGGCCCTATCTGGCTGCTAGACAATCTCTGAGCATATGTCTGGGCTTCCCACACCCGAAACAAGCACCTGAACCAGCTAAACACTGACCAGTGTGTCTCCGGCCACACCTTTCATAAATTGGAATACTGCGCTCCACTGATCTGGTCTCTTGTCCTCGACAGCCTGATGCTCGTCTCCTCTGGTCATGCTTGGATCTAGGTGGCACACTCATAGCTGACGGTGCTGGGGCTTATGATCTTTGGTGGGACTGCTGACGGTGCCCACCACCAGGTCTCTCCTAAGAGAATCCACAGTTATTATTCCTGGCCCTCTTGACCTCCCTCTCTCGCTCACTTACTTACACTGACTCTATCTTCTAGGTGTACAGAATTATCCGGGGGAAGTCAATTCCCTGATGAAGCATCTGGGTTTTCCAATCTTTGATAAAATAGTCTAGTATCCTATGCACGAACCGACTCACTCGAGCCCTCTTGTCTGTCACCATCTCAGGTGCATATTTCGACAAGCGAGTGAACCCCGAAGAATACTCCCAAACCATCATGTTACCCTACCTTAGGTTCATAAACCCAGTTGCTTTAATCTCTTTCATCTCAAGAGGGAAGAATTGATCCAGAAATGCGGTATGGAACTCATCCCAACTGATGGGGCCTACTCCAACTGTCCTGCTAACCTTCTATTGCCTTAACCAGATGTGTGCAACCCCTTTCAACTGATAAGAGGCTAAATCTACACTCTTCCCTGGTCACCCCTATGATCTGGGTGATCTTCAGAACTTCATCAATAAACTCATGTGGATCCTCGTCAACCATTGATCTGAGAAACTCTTGAGGGTTCATCCTCAGAAAATCTCTAAATCTCGCCACTGCCACATTATCATTCTATGGGACATACACTAACGCCTATTGGTTGTCCTGGGCAACCAAAGCCTGAGCTAGAATTTGAACGGCAGCCCTAAACTCTGCAATGGCCACCTGCTCGAGTACATGATCCTCGGGGGCTGGTGGGGCCTGTTGGTGCCCATCCTCATGGCCATTTCCATTTATGTTTCTTCTTCTATTAACTTGGCAAGGAGGCATGATTCTTGCAAATTCATATAGCATGAGTTAGAAGGATAAAGAGACATTTCATCGCACGACATAGATCATGAAAGAAGGGAACATTCCTTAAAATGTTTCATAGCCTCTTCTTCATAAGTGTGGCACGCTTCACACCCATTAAAAAGACTCTACTTAACGTGGCTTTCATACACCCTAGGATACTTCAAAACCTAATTCTCTGATACCAAGTCTGTCACGACTCGAACATAGGCCCAGATCGACACACGGGACAAAGAACCCCGAGAGGCTCCAAGCCGACCCATGACATGAACATAACATCTAAGCTTAACATTTTAAATACATAAATCTAACATATAACATGACAGAAATGTGAAAATTTGATAACATTGAATAACTGGATACATAACATAAGTTTGAAGGTTAATACATACTATGTCTGATAACCCATTAGTACTGACGAGTTGATGGGACAAGACCCCAACTAACTCTCTAAAGTCTAAAACTGAAAACACTGAATATAACTGATAAGAAGGGCCCTCGAAAGATGAGGATTCACCAACTTTGATCGGGGATGCTAGCTGTAATATCCCAAAGTGCCTAAGACTAGACCTGGGATTTAAAAATGAAAAGTAGAAGAAATCTAAAAAATCTTCTCAGAACAGGTCGTTGAATAGGTTATTGGGGGAACTAACGACCCATTGGATGTGTCTGTGATGAGATACTGCAGGTCTAGAGTTGGGAGTAATGGGTCTAGGAATGACTCTTGCTTGATGTAACAGGTTATTGGAAGTGAACCGTGGTGAGATGGGTCTGGTGCAAGGAGGCAGTAACAAGTCGTGGAATGACCCGTTGTTGGAAGCAACGGGCTGTTGTCAGCACTCATTGGAAAGAATTCCAGGTTAGGGCAGTGGTGACAACGACTAGCAGCAACAAGTCATTGGATCTTGTAACGACTCATCCTATCCAGTCGTGGTAGGGGATTTGAGACTTGAATCGGGGATGAAACGATGATGGGTGGTAACGGACCGTTGGATCTAGGAATGGTCCGTTGTGTCGACTGTTGCCACTGGTAGAATAGTTTTTCTAGGAAATTATTTAAGGGTATTTTCTTCATTCCTAAGCCCTAGGTCCTAAACTACATAGTTTTAAGCTCGAAATAGAGTGTTTTAAGAGGGGTTATGTCATTCTAAGCCATCCTAATTCATGCATGCAAGCTTAGGGGTTTTGAAAGGTGATCAAGTCTAGTTTTCTACAAGTTGTTCCTAAATTCTCTTTGGGCAATCAAGGAAGTCTGAGAATCAGGTCCCTTCAGGTATGTAAGACTATGAATGGGTGTAATTTTCCACACTCATGCCCAATTCGCTCTCAATTCATGATGTTCTAATTGATGATTCTATGAGGTTCTTACCCAATGCATGAATCTTAAGTTCTAGTGGGTATGATCTAAGCATGTTCTAAATGATGAATTATGATTAATGGGTAGATTTTAGAATGTTTTAAATTATGAATTATGTTTTCAAATTTTCTAAATTATGATGCCCTTCTATGAATATTCATAAAAGTTGAGATCTATGAGTGATGAGTTCAAGTATGATGAGATGTAAGAAAGTATGATTTCGGTATACCCATATTTATGTTCATGTTTTCAAAGTGAATCAAGTAGATTTCAAGCATGTTAAAGTATTGGGCAAGCCCATATGATCAAGTATGTTTTATGATTTCATGAATTAGCTTACCACATAGTTTTGGAGTCAAGACTCCCATTATTTTCAGCTTGTTGAATGGTTTGAGCTAAGGCTCCTCATGTTATGATTTACAATTATGCATGTATGTCATTTATTTAGCTTTGTTATTAGAAAATGGTCAACTTCATTGAAAAATAATGGAGAGAATATGCATGTTTTTAGGAGTAGTATCTAGCACAGACTAGGCTAAGGGTCAGTCAACCCTGTGCCTCATAACTACGCCCCCACGTAGGTTTTCTTTTATATTTTGGGACCTCCCTTGGAGCTCTCCCCTGCCCCGAAGGGGCCTTGAGCTTGATATTGATATCATGGTAGCACCCTTATCCCTAGAAAGGCTTTGGATGGCTCTGCCCACTTGAATGTGATAGTCGGGACCACGTAAGCTCTATCGTGGTAATGTCGGTTATATGACTATTCTCCCATTGTTCCGCATTATTTCAGTTATGCATGTACATCAGTCATGATATATATTTTTAGAAGGTTTGACCCAATGTTCAGTTTTACTTATGATTATCAGTTTTTAGTTTTGGGTAATTTGATTCAATTATGATGTTCAATTATGTTCAGATCATGATTTTTCAGAAAATAGCATACAAGTCTTACTCTCAGAATCTTATCTTGATTATGTTTTATATTATGAATGATTTAAATGATTTTACTTAAGTGGTTTTATTTTCCTTTCATATTTAGTACATTCCACGTGTAGATAACATAATCTATGTTATATCATTTCATGATGCAGGATCCGATACTCAAGTTAAGTTCTGCTGCTAGACAGATCTCAGGAGTTAGCTTTTCTCAGCATTAGTTTGTGAGTCCTCATCTTGTGAGGACCCTTCTTATCATTTGTATGTCGTATTTTAAGTTTTCAGACTATAGAGAGTTAGTTGGGGTTTTTGTCCCATCAACTCATCAGTCTAGAGGCTTTTCAGACATAGTTTGTATTCATCCTTGGATACATGTATGTACTCAGATATTATTGTTTGTTTATAGTTCTGCTATATTTTTACAATTATCTTTCTCTTATCTATGATTGAGTTAGATGTATGTTCATGTCATAGGTCGACTTGGAGCCTCTTGGAGTTTCTTATCCTGTTTTCCGTTCCGGGCCTATGCTCATGTCGTGACAAATTTGGTATCAGAGCATTAGGTTTTGAAGTGTCCTAGGGTGTCCGAAAGCCGTGTTAATAGAGTCTTTTTTCATGAGTGTGTAGCGTGCCATACTTTTGACGAAAACGCTATGAGACGTTTAGGAATGTTCCCTTCTTTCATGATCCGTGTCGTGCGGTGAAATGTCTCTCTATCCTTCTAACTTGTGCTATTCGTGTTTGCAGAATGATGTTTTCCCCGTAGAGTTAAAGGAAGGAGAAATGGAAAGGGAAATGGCCATGAGTATGGCAATAGAGATGGGCACCTGCAGGCCTCACCTGCCCATGCGGAGCACGTACACGAGCCCGTTGACCACGCACAGTTTAGGGCAGCCATTCAGATGTTAGCCTAGGTCTTGACCACCCAGGTCAACACGCAGGCGAAAGCATATGTTCTGCAGAACAGGAATGCGGCTGCAGTGAGGGTTAGATACTTTCTGAGGACTAACCCTCCCGAGTTCCTTGGATCGAAGGTGGACGAGGATCCACATGAGTTCATAGAGGAGATTTTGAAGATCACCAAGATTATGGGGATGACTAGGGAGGAGTGTGCTGATTTGGCCTCATATCAGTTGAAGAGGGTCGGACACATTTAGTTCAAAAAGTGGAAGGATAGTAGGGAAATCGGAGCAGGTCCTATCAGTTAGGATGATTTTCATGTCACTTTCCTAGATTGGTTCTTCCCTAGTGAGATGAGGGAGATGAAAGCGGCCGAGTTTGTTGATCTAAATTATGGAATGATAATGGTTCAGGAGTATTCCTTGGAGTTCACACATCTGTCAAGGTATGTGTCACGACCCGAGCGGAGGCCTGGATCGTAGACACGAGTAAAGGGACCCTGAGAGACCCCAAGTCGACCCATGGCACATGCATACAACTATTCTCAATTAAACAAGCGGGACATTAAACATAAAACACAGAGGAAACGTAACCATTACATAACACCATGAAGTACTGGACGTATACAAGAGCTAAGTACTACATACTAGTCTGAAAGCCTCTACCACATACAATGTGTTGTTAGGACAACATCCCCAACTAACCCGAAAAATATTAAAACTCAAGATAACATAAAAGTATTTCAACAACCCTCGGAATATGAGGACTAACCAATGAGCCGATAGCGCAAGCTGAGATGGACTAAGGATGAGGATGAGCCTGAGATACGGACCTTGTATCATAAAACGATACAGCATAGAAGGTATGTGGTCAGTACGTGGAATATATCGACTATGCAAGGTAAGTAAAATGGACATTTAAAAGTAAAATAAGACTCATAAGTAATCATAAGAGAAGGACATCATGCGTATATCATAAACTCTGTAGAAAACATAAGGCTCAAAGATTTTAAATCATTCATAAAGCATTCTTAATCATAATCATAAGTAAACATTATCAAAACATAACTTGATACTATAACATAAATATAACAGTGCATAAGACATGCAGAACAATGGGAGGACTCATCATAACCGACACCATCATGATAGAGCCTTTCATGATGCCCCAACTATCTCATTCATGTGGCAAGAGCTGACCCTGGCTTGCCAGGCGAGGGTCATGCATTAGGCGTGATATCACATTTGAGGGGATCATTATCAATACAATATATCACTAGAAACACACGGCGACACGTGGTTGTGAGACACCGGCATAGTCCTTTGAATTCTAGGATGCTCCGTGCTAGACACGGCTCCCAAAAACATGCATATAGGCTCATACATAAATCAATAACATTATGCATTAAGATTCATTGGCTAAAATATAACATTTATCATCATTGATCCCCTTTA